>JAFFZH010013574.1:0-10186 GCA_018420115.1 Euura saliciscinereae
ATTAGTACTCCAAGAGATGTTGATCTCGGTGAATCGCGTCACAAGGGCCAAAGTGTCATGATCAGCACCAAATATTTCAACCTCTACTTCGAGTCGTCTTACACCGCAACTTTTTCTAACAGTGTACACTGTCGTCTGTCTGGGAAAGATAAAATTAGTTCCATATTATCAACATAAGGATAACTATGTTGGCATGTTGCCAATCGAGTAAGCGAGAGGAATATGGGCATAGTCGTTGATCAAAATGACTATGTAGTATTCATAATATTTTCAACTCCTGCTATTATTTCAGTGATTTGTTTCGAAACATGACATTTTGGTTCATGATAATACACGAATGCAGTAGTGGTTGCTGAACTTTCCTCTTTCCTCTGCTATAGATGTAAATCGCAACTGCAACTATAAATCTGCCTCAACATTGATAAATAATGAAAATGTGTCAATCAGCTTCATGTACCGATTGTTTGATGATACATTTGCTGCTCACTAGGCATGTTCCTCGAATTTGAATATTTTAAACTCTATCCCGGTATTTCATTTTTGTGGTCCGCTGCGAGTAGAATTGGCCACGTCGTTGGTATTGCAACAAAGTTTTTTACTTAAAATTCCGTACTTGAAAATCATCTTTTTCACCACACCTGCACGGAAAGTACGACTTTCGGCCGCTGCGTGAACGGGAAGTCGTGCTTTCCGATGCAGGGGGTGGTGAAAAATAGTATACAACTCACGGGAGTGAAAAAGGCCATCCCAAACTGCGTGCTTGCCACCCTCGCCTCCTGCTCGGGTGTCAATCTCACATGCAGTTTGGAATAGCCTACTTTCCCTCCCTAGGTGTGTAATATACTATATCTTCCAGTTACAAAGAGAAGTAGATGCGTTGACGGTGAATCTTTCGACACTTCGCCGAAAAACTGTTTTACAGAACCCCTGCTGGCCAGATTGTCAGTGGCAGTAATACTATCATTATCATCAATCGAGTTCTATGGCACGAACGAAAATAACTATATTGTATGTCTTCACTGGAAGTACAATAATTCAGAAACACTTCCAGCATTCGTTGTACAGTCAATTTGTACCGTAACAGATATTATATCGAAGTAATGGCGTAATCGTTCCGTCACATTGAGCGAAAATATTGTCATGCGACTGAATATTATGGTATGTTGTATTTTGGGTTTGCTGGGTAGTTTCGGATTCATAGTTAGGAATTGATTGACACGGGATTGAATGTAGTCATTTTTTATTTGATACTCAAATGTCCATCTAGGGAACTCTTTTCCACACAGCGTGTCAACAGAGGCGATAGATATAGAGTACAGACTTAAGACTAGACGACTCGCATCGACCTCGAATAGGTATGAAAGAGACAAACGTGGACCAATCCGATATATGAACCGATGATCCTCCAATCCTCATAGGTTCCAGAATGATCCAGTGGCGGCGACCACGATGGCAAAGTAGTCGATCGAGGTACGGAACTTGTGCGAGTCGGTCCGTGAGCCATGCTTACCGCCCCGGCCACCCCCAAGCCGCCTTGCAGTCAGCTGTGCAAGCTGGCAGGCATTGTGGTACGGGGCAACTTGGACCGCTCGGTATAACTGGCCCCTTAACCGCCTCGACCTGTGCAAACAGGAAGAGGGCCAGGACGACGGCGAGCAAGAAGGCGACTTGTTTCATGACGAATCGAGTTGGTTGTACTTTGCAAGAAATACGTGTGAGACTAGAGTCACCGGGTCTGGATCCGCTATTTATACTGAATTCGAACCAATCCCCTGACGGTTTTCGTGCGTGTACACAGGTGCAAAGCGAGTAACGAGTTTACGACGTTACGAATGAGTATTTTTGCGTGTTCACTAAATCTTCACGTTTCGAGGTTCAAAGAATCACCTCCGACTATTTTCAGTTTGACGTCTGGGTGTGTGTGTGTGTGTGTGTGTGTGTGTGTGTGTGTGTATGTGCGTGACCACATTTTTGTCCGCGCGATATCTCGAGAACGCGTGGTCGGATTTCGATCAACTTGGGCTCAATCGACGGGGCTTTTCTTAACTTAGAACTGATTAGATTTTGGCTTCGATCGGATTAGTACTTTTTAAACTATTCAAATAACAGAATTCTGAAAAACACAACAAAAATGACGATATCTTGAGAACGAATGAACGGATTTGAATGAAATTTGGTACGATATGGTTTTTTCAATCACTAATCAAAAACCTGAGGTCATATTTGCCAATTTCAAAACAGCTGAGAACAAAATAAATAACGGGAAGTTCGAAGGCTGGCTCATAGTCAGCCCAAACCCGCTTGTTTTTCATGATTTTTAATAATTTTTCCAAATACTTGTAAAAACTCGTAAAACGCAAAAATAAATCGGAAAAATGACCGTTTCGAAAATTTATGAAAAAAAAAATACTAAGATAAAAGCAGAAGGTCGTAAGCGCCATTTCTATTTTTTTTATTTTTCATGATTTTTCCAAGTAGTTATAAAAACTGGTGAAAGCAAAGAAAAATCGAAATCGACAACGTTTCGAAAATTCATGGGAAAAAAACCAAGGTAATAGCAGACGGACGTAAGCGCCAATTTAAAACAACAAAAAAATTGGTGGTTACGACCTTCTGCTTTTAATTGACCCAACATTGAATTTCAACGTCTATGAACGAATCTTCGGGCTTTTATCCCAAATAAAAAAAAAAAAAAAAAATGACCTTTTGCCGTTACGAACAGCAAAAAGTCGTATAATGGCGCTTACGTCCTTTTTTCTTGTGAAACAGTGTGTCTTGAGAGATGTCACTATCTGAAGCGTCACTCCTCTATCAAATGACAAATTATACATTCTCAACTGGAATTAATCTTATGTAAAACTATTGACCAGATGTTTTGTACTTTATCGCGGGATACCCGAATTATTCCCATCCCAATGAATTTTCGAGACAATACTTGTGAGTTTGTTCCGTGTCTTGAAGCATAGGTATTTGAATAACACCATCTGTTTAACGTCACGTACGATCGAAGTTTACATAACTGTAGCATTGATCCACTTACTGATATGTCTTGAAGGAATCATTCTTCTTCGCACTTACGTTCTCAAACATTTCGATGAAATTCTGCGCAGGTTCTTTTCTTATGCCTATTGATTTATGACGTAAAATGTTTGTCGATGTACATTTATTGTCTCGTACGTTGGCTCCTCAACAGCTGATATAATACCTCAGACGTACGCAAAGTTGAACAGACGCAGGTGTTATATGAGTACTGATACCTCAGGAGGCAGAATATAATCTCACGGATATTGTCTCAAAAATTCATAGAAAAATGAAAAATTAAGTTATTTACGGTGTTGCAGCACTGAGTTCGATCTTTGAAAACAGAGTGCTCTCTTGTATACTGTCACCATCGCCAACATCGTCGGATCGAGAAAAAAATAACTAGATACAGAATACTGTACAATAAATATCCTAAGTCCATTCATCCATCATGATGATAATCGACCATCGATAATCTAAGAATAATGATTTAGGAAAAAAGTACTTTCAAGTGACATACAGTAATACAGTGAAACCTCACCCTTATAGAAAAATCCTATTGAGAACTATTGAAGAAAATACTATTGGACACTATTCGCGCTATGCCAATGATAAATTCGGACACTATTAAGTATAGATACTATTGAATACTGTTGCTTTATACTATTGGGATACTATTGAATACGGTTGCTCTATACTATTGGGACACAATTGAATACTGTTGGCGTATACTATTGGGACACTATTGAATACTGTTGACCGTATACTATTGGGACACTATTGGATACTGTTGACCCTATACTATTGGGGGAACAGTATTATGAATACTATTACATCTACAGTATTGAGGTACTATTGAATATAGTGTAATCCCAATAGTATAGGGTCAACAGTATTCAATAGTCTCCCAATAGTATAGAGCCAGAGTATTCAATAGTACCCCAACAGTATAGAGCAACAGTACTCAATAGTACCCCAACAGTATGGACTAACAGTATTCAATACTACCCCAAAAGTATAGACCAACAGTATTCAATATTACCCTAATAGTATACATATACATCACACAGTTACATATCCCGTATCACACACAGCTATCTCATACAGTCAGAATTCCAACGACTTAGACACCCTAAATCCAGTACACTTGTGCGATTTGGAGCCATAAACGAGTAAACAAAATTATTTAAATATAATCTCATAACTTGACATAATACAAAATTTGTACGAAATTGTGTGAGAATTATAGTTTGATATTGCATCGAGTCTTAGAAACAAGATATCAAATACTTAATACTAATTTATAATTTCATACGTTAATATGTAAAATGAAACGGCCCGAGTCCAAGAGTCGACTACTGTAGAATAAAGCTGCGCTCTAAAAGGTCAGGTCCCTAAAAGTATGCACCGAACCTCTCCGCCGAGCATTGCACTGACCCTTGCGAACCTCTCCGGAGGGCCTCGAAGGGCTTTGCTCAAGGTTCCTTGCATCCCAATTCTATCGCAGGTGTTTGAAGAATTATAATCCAGTCCCGTACTAGCATGACTTGATTTGGTACAACGAATCATTGAATTTTAAACAATGAATCATCACTAGACGTTGTTGAAGTAATATCAAAAATATTTTCCTCGTTAGGCAGCTCGGTAGTCCCCCGTAGCTGTTCTCGTCTTGCGCTGAGATAATAATGATTAATGATAAATCTATGAAAATATTTTCGTACACGTGGTCCAAATTCACATTTACAATGTATACATACTCTGATGGAAGTCTTTGTGTCCTTCTGTAAGCTGGTCAGTTGCTGATGGCCTCAATATCCTTTCGCCCCCAGAACATTAATGCTGTAAAGGTGTATCAGAACTGGAATCATCAAACACATCCGTTTTAAGAAATACTTATGACAAAGTTATAATATTCTGGAAATAATTACATTATTGTTTTACTACATTCAACCCACAGTAAATGAGCTTCTATTCTATACTCTAACATCGATTTGGTCGTTTAATATTAGAGAGTGAATATCGGGCAGATAAACTCAAGTTCGATGAATCGTCTACGCGAATCGCTTGTCCGATACGCTTTGAGACAGTGAAAACGGTTAGCGATAGATTGGGGTTATAGGTTAGGTGGTGCGTTGTATGATGCTAGGGTATAGAAACACCCGTCGTTACGATATTCAAGTCTCATAGATTACGTATGTAGGTGATAGAATATTACTTACCGATATTCACGCTGGAATCCGTTTATAAAGTGGATACACTGAGCAAAATCGTCCGGGCGGTATACGCGTTCATAACACTTGACACTCTAAGGCAATATGGCGACGCCATATTCAAGAATGAGAATGAAGATGTCGGAATTCTCCCAATGATGCCAAACTATTCCCCCTAATCACTGATTATTGAGAAGCATTATGCATCTCAATAGTGTAGCTTATTGGAAATTCCCCTAATAATGGCAAACTATCAACTCAATAGTCAACGATTGTGACAAACTATTGAATCTCAATAGTGCTACTTATTGGTTTGTCATTATTGGGGTGACTATTGGTACCCCAATAATGACAAACTATTGACCCAATACTCGCTGATTGTTGTGGAGTACTGAATCCTAAAAGTACTACCTATTGACGTTACCAGTGATTATTGAGAACTATCACCTCAATGCTCATGATGAAGTACATAACTATTGAAAACTATTCACAACTATTCGAACTCAATAGTAACTATTCGTACTCAATAGTTACTGTTGATTGGCTCAATAGGCTTTTTCTATAAGGGCAGTTAGACGATTTTCTCGTTTATTCGTAACATTCATTTAGTCCCGGCAGTTTCTGCATATGCATAATATATATATAAATCATGTGAAAACATTTCACTTGTACGTATCCCGTTTATACGTTTTCATGCACTCATACGTCCACTTCTTCTGTCCCCCAGCGTTATTTTATGTTCTGCACCTACATTGCACGTAATTATGACAGCCGAACCCGGATTGGGTGATCACGAAACCTCAGACTACGCTGCCAAAAGGCCGATCGTAGGTCGAATGAATGAAATTGAACCCTTCACACTCACACTATCTGAGAATTTCACAGCCATCACACTGGGTGGATTCCACCCAGTCAGTTTAAAAAAACGATTGTGAGCAAACTATCAATCCGAGGTATTTGAAAAAGTTACAGGATATGCTTCGAACCTCCTAGATCATGTACGAAAAATTTACGGTCGTGAGAATAATTGCGACTTGGAAAAAAAAATATTAATGAAGAGGTAAAAACGCAAAAGACAAGTTTTTACTTGAAAAAATCATAACTTTGTTAATTTTCCATATTTTCGACTGAAATTTAAACGTGATACTCCTGAGATGTTCTGCTTTCAGTAGAAAAAAAAGTAGCATAGCGCGTTCGGGTAGACTAACTTATACTATACGCGCCTCACCGGAATTCATGATCTTATTTTACATCATTGATCAATCCAAATTTTATTACAGCATTCATGTCCTTTTGTATTGAATTTTCAAATTCAGTAATACGTTTTCGAGTTAAAAATGTGGTTGTACACAGAAACAGACAGCTTTAATCAAACAAACTGTCAATCTGTTACACCGGATGGCATTTCAAAACTACTGTGTACATATTTGAGAGACGATTAGTTCTTCGTCGTAACCTAAAAAGGCACTTTTTCTAAACCCATGTCACAAAATTGGACCCACACAAGAGAACAGAGCTTTGATTGAATTTGAATCTACATTATTCACCGTTAAATTTGTGGAAATATAAAGACATTTCTCCATATTCAGCTGGGGCCTATCGGGTAAGGTAGGGTATTGAAGAGAACCCAAAATTTTACTTGTTATTGGTTTTTTTTATTGGAATGTCTTCAGTGAAGAATGATATTTTGTGTCGGTAATACTCGAGGTAATACTACATATTGTGGAGTTTTACATCTATTACATCTATAATTATATTTTCACTGGAGATGTCGTACCACCATCCTAATAATTATAACAACCAACTCAAATACATTTAATTATTTTTCTTTTCAACAACATCTTTTCATCTGCCTACTGCATAGTGTGGGGTTCATGCATGAATCGAAGATCGAAGTCTTCAATATTTCTTCAACTACCTCGGTAGAAGCTACTGCCAGAATATAAACCTCAACAGCTTATCGAAACTGTTTCATTTTGTGAATCAAGAATATTTCATTCCTTGATTGAAGGATATTCGAAGTTTTAAGGAGATGTAAATAACTCACAATTCGAGTGACACAATCGTTTTGCGGTTGAAATGATTCAAATCGATGAACATAATTCTACTCGACTTGTTTATTTGAAACACATTTTTTCGATTTGAATTTTTTGTCTAATCCAACCTTAATGTTCCTAATGCAATTAATTCAATTTTTCTCTTTTAATAATCCTCATTGATTCACCTCAGTTCAACGTGAGTATATCTGAAACTTTTTATCAGGGTTTCGTATATCCTGTTAATGAACCAATTTAAATCAACTTCAATAGCCTCAATTCGTTTAATTCAATTTTCTCCCAATAGAGCTCGACAATTTACTCGAATTCAAGTTGATATTTAACAATTTCCATCCACTTTTAATATTTTCCGTTTATCAAAACCCATTCACAATCATACACAGCTCCAATCAATCAATTCGAGTGAATTCTTATTTATGCAGTCAATTCTTAGTTAATCCTTAGTCGATTCCGATTATCCTAATTACTCTAATAACTCAAGATTCGAGTGACCCAATAATTCTGTGAGTTGGAGTGGCTTACCGGTCAGAATTCCGAAAGACCTCAATGTTCAGAAATTCGCGGAACGAATCATAGATTTTTTTTACCTATTGTAGTGAAAGAATTATGATCATCGGAATCGCGATTTCTCAAATAATGATTGAACGGCGCCGTTCAATCATTGGCATGTGGAGTTCCTAAAACTGAACGGCATAAAAACTGCACCATTCGTAGGATACATAACCTCGAAATACGCTTAAACTGACAGTGTTCAGTTCATGGTTCCGGGAATCGTAACTTCTCCAATGATTTCAACGGTGTCATTCGTTCGTATATATATTCGGTTAGAGGTTCCTGCGCTAGAGATTTCTAGCAAATACCTACCGTACTATTGTAACTTGTGAAATCTGGTCAAATAAATGTCCTGATAACTATACAATACCTAATAACTACCTATACTTCATTTCATACCTATCTACCTACCTCCCACTGTTTAATTCACGTTTTTACATCGTTCGGAGCAGAGCGTTCAATTATTGGAGTAGGGCGTTCAATCATTGGTGAAATTGCTATTTTAACTTTAAATACCTCTTTTATATATATTTTTTGTTCGATTCGCACGTTTCGATTAGCTAACTCGAATATTTAGGACATAATCTGTCGAATAATATTTATTTCATCAGGCCACACGCATCCAGCGAAAAGAAATCCTTTCGTGAAACTGACAGTGCGCTTATTCGTTCAATCATTGGTGCACTCACCCTGTATATAACAATTGAGAAATGTATGGCTCTCATAAACATCCATGAGTTCCACGAATGGTCTATTTCCCACTTCGGTATCTACCATTGTACGGTTCTGAGTTTTAGTTTCTGTGATACGAAAATGTAGATAACGATTCGATAAATCTCCCCACCTGCAGAATATGTGCTACAAAATGAGTACGTTGTTAAATGTCTTGTGACACAACACTTGAAAATCTAGCGTCTGCTGCTTTGATGAACCACGTGATCAACGACCTTTGGACTCACGGCAGCGGAGGCCGCGGAGCGTAGTTTCTGAACGTGACACTTGGCCGCCGTGATGGAGGGGTCCAGCCACATTGCTGCCCATTCAAATTTGCAACGTTAATATTGCTCGAAAAACAAATGTCTCGTGAAATTCATTCTTTTTCATCCTATTTTCGAATATGAAAATAAAATCAAAATGAAAAACATCCAAGTTCCCTATTCTTTATTGGCTTTATTGCAAACGAAGATTTCGTCGAAATCTTTTCGTGAGAAAAACTTGGTCGTTAAAATAAACCTGCCGAAGTTCTTATCCTCTACCTGCGTGCACGCGTGACAATTAACAGTGACAATACTCATTCGCATCGTCGTGAACTCGTTACTCGCTTTGCACTTGTGTACACGCTAAACGGACAAAAGCTAATTACAATATTGTCTGAAAGCAATGAAGAATACGAATACACGCACGGAAAACGTGAGAGGATTGGTTCGAATTCACTATAAATAGCGGATTTAGTCCCGGTGACTCCAGTCTCACAAGTATTTCTTGGAAAGTACAAACAACTTTATCCGCCATGAAACAAGTCGCCTTCTTGCTAGTCGTCGCCCTGGCCCTCTTCCAGGTGACCTATGCCACGACGACCACCGCGGCCACTTCTAGCACCAAATGCGCCATTCGCTGCAGGGGGCCTCACTGCGACACACAATGCGGTGGATAAGACGAGTGAGCGTGGCTTACGGACCGACTCGCACAACCTGGATTTCCACGCACATCGTACGTCGATCGACGACTTTGCCATCGTAGTCGCTGCCACTCGATTCTGGAAGCTGTGAAAAATGAAGGATCGTCGTTTCATACATCACGTTGTGCCACATTGTGTCTCTTCCATACCTATTCCAGGTCGATGCGAGTCGTCTAGCCTTTAAGTCTGTACTCTATATCTATCGACTCTGTTGACACGCTGTGTGCAAAAGAGTTCCCGAGTATCAAATAAAAAACTACTACATTCCATCCCGTGGCAGTCAATTCCTCACTATAAATCCGAAACTACCCAAAATATTTCATACCATAACACGAAGAAGACTTCTTGACTGTTATTTGAAAAAAAAGACTCCGGCCTTGTTGTAAATTGGAAAACTGGTGTTACTGTTTCCTTGAGACGCGATTGACCGAAAGCAACGCTTCTTGGGGTTCAGTTACACAGAAAACTATTTCTGAAATGGGTCGAACCGTCAACATAAAGGATTGCTACTGACCTTCAACACCAAATCGAGAAGCCATAGGACAATTCACTTCAGATATTAATCGGATGTCCTCTGAATCAACTCACGAGGGGAGGCTCAGATAGGTTCATCGAGTTAGGGGTACGGACTTCGCGTGGTTATAGTGTGGACAGGTACTAAGAAAAAC
>JAFFZH010013578.1:0-23733 GCA_018420115.1 Euura saliciscinereae
TTGAGTTTTTCTACGTCACTGATATCAATTTCACATCAATCGAATGTGTTTTGGCTGAGAAAATAGCGTTTGAAAATTCCAAGTGTAAATCATATCGAGGTCACGTGACTTTCATTTCACCTTAAGGGCATTTCGTACTTCACAGGAAGGCATCCAGATGCAATAAAATCAATTGTATAAGAATGGAGCACAAAATTTTTTGTAATTTTCAATAAATTAAATATGTTTGTTAGCGCCAAAAATGGAAGTTACTTATCCCTTCGTTTTTTTGACTCTAGTATCATCCGATTTGTTGGGCATGTGCCTCTTACTAAAATATATCTAATTGTAGCGGCATTATTCGATGGCTATGACATCGTACGTCCATGGCCCGGACATTATCGTAGTTTGAAACCGTTAGGTGAATTCATCGGGCAATAATTAGACAATGGTTGAAAATAACGGATTAATCGGTACTCAGGGTAGTAGCAGCAGCTATACCGTCTTCGTACTCGGCAACGGATAGCGAATGGCACGCGTCGTATGAATGCAAATTAATATGCCGCCTAGTGATACGTGATTCGTATTGACCGTGGTATTGACCTAACATCACCCAGTGTTGTCTCCACGTGGATTCGATGCATTTATTAATTTGAATACCTGCGGGACAGTACGTGACACGAGTTTCGCTATTGCGTCTCGTTGGCATAAAATGAAACGGGAAACCGGCAACGAAATCGAAAAAAAGCGCGAATGCACATTTTTTCGAAATTATTTTTGATACTGATATACCAAATCGATTTCAAATGCGGATGCGAAACAAACGCGCAGAGCATCCGGGAGGCCGGGAGACCGGGAGGTGTCAACTTATGCGCATGAGTGTACAACAACATGCGACACGGCTCGAGTGCCGATTGAGAATAGTTCGTTATTTGAGAGTCAGAGGTAGTCACGATCGTTTAGCAGTCGCGTTGCGAGACGGTATGGCCGAGGAGGCAAGGCAGCTTTTTACCTCGCAGTCAAGAATCAGTGATTCCTAGTTAACCGTAAGAAAATATGTGTCTCGCGGCCACTTGCTGAGTGATAAAACAAGAAATCAACCGTCCTGCCGAGGTAAGATCGATACTGTAATTCATCCAAATGTCAATATTTTCCATATTTTAAATACTACACATTCCGTTCAACGTCGTCTGCCACCGTGTGACAAGCACACAACTTTTCATTGTTTTATTTCTTCTTACCCACAGCTGGGCGGGTTCTACGATACGACAAAAGCCGGTAGAGCGAGACCTTAAAGGGGCTGCATTTCGCGTTGTGGGTAATCAACCCGAACATCGAAATATTAATTTATTTTCTCTATTATTCTCCTCGTTACTTCCAATACCGATACGAATATTTATTTCTGCATATACTCGATCGCGTGCAGTGGCGGTATTATTCGCCTGCGCTCCGTTCGGATATGACAAATTGCGATCAGTAGCTGATAGTCCGATCACGCAACTTTTGTGCAGTCTCAACAAATACTCGTCGAAGTCCCAGTGCTTCTTGCATGACTGAGATTGATACGCTTCCTTTATCTTCAGGCATAGCCCCTTTCTCTTGTTTCAATTACCTTCTTTGAACGTGCAGCCCCCCCCCCCCCCCCAACTTACCACGTGTCGAATAAACTTTAAGCTAAATATAGAGTTACGCGATTGGGTAGAATATACCTTCTTTTAGCATTCCACTTAAACTATTGTTGAAAAAGTTATGCAATGTCCTCTACACGTTCGACTTGTTCAATACTTTAGACTATCGTTGTTATTACTGACTATCGAGCTACGTCATCAAACTTGGTGTACGAACACGCTAATAGTTGGCATTCGAGGGACCTCGTGTGTGAAGACGAGAGTCGGTAAACATAAATAGAGTTTTTATGTCAGCATTGCCGGTTCCAGTCGACTCTTCGTATTGAAGGTGAACGGCTGTAAACTATTCGTTAGATAGCTCTGCCTCGCCGTCGTCTCCAGTTTTATTTATGTTCGATTGAATGTTACATACCCATCATTAGGTTGACTGAAACGATCGATACATTATTATGATAATGAATTTATTCCATAACGCAAAGTCAAAGTACGTATAACGGTTTGGCCGAAATGCATAATATTTTCAACGGTAAATTGATAGGTGGTAAAAAACCGAGAGGACGAAGAACTTCGGAACTATCGACTCGCCGAAATCGTTTGTTGTTTACGGTTAATTGTAAATAAAGGAGAATCAGTTTTCATGCAAGTATGCTTGAAGCAACTCAGGCGGCAGTGAGGCGACTATGACTCACAAATGTGCATCCGGAATTTTTCTGAGTTTATATTATAAGCGAATTCTAACAAATCGATTAGACCACCACCTGATGTGATATATAATATACTTTCGCAGCTCGTTGAGCAATTATTTATTATAATCACAGAAGAACGTCCGTCCGCTCGCTAATCGTAAGCGGGTTGATAATATTAAATCCGTCTAACGGTATGTGCACTGCACCTATAACTATATGCTACAATCTGCAATACCGTTTCCGATTGTTGCTAAAAAAGGTCAAGAATTATCTGCCACAGGCAGCAATCAAATTGTTCCCTATAAGGTTTCAATAATGTTCGATCCGTATTACGTATAACGGCGAACTTACTCACGATCTATAATTATCCAACAGCTCTACACGTGTGCGTGATGCGATCCGACGTTATCATTTTACTCTCTTATATAACGAAAATCACTATTGAATATGCAATTTTACGTTTTACTTTTTCTTCCACATTCGCGGCTGCTCAGGGGACGATATGATAAAATCGCGGTCATGCATGCGTTCAGATTGTGAATTCATTACAATTTGTGGTAATTCCGCACGGTTTACACTCGGAGTGACTCTAAGCAGCCTCTAAACGTAATTATGACAGCACTTTCTTGGACACGTGTTGCATAGTTTTTAGCTTTATCTATCCAGCACATGCGGCAAAGTGCGGACTTGTTTCTATAATTAGATGAAAACCTTCAACGAGCTAAATAATGAATAGGAATTTCTGTTGGATTTTTGCATAATATCATGAGATTGAATGTGTGAGTCAGTCCAATGACTCCTGATCTCGATGATCGTTCTCTTCCTCCGGGTATTGGTATATCGATGCAAGTGGGTTGGGCAAAATCGGAAATACCTGTTGTTCGCTTCATGAATGAAGAAGTCATCTATATAACAGCTCGTTCGTGTCCCGTACGATCACGGAATCATCCTATTATATTTGCATACATAGCATTCCGCCTTTTACTAGCGATGGGATCGAGTCGCGACTGCAGCGAACAAGCTTCTTCACACTTCATTCGCTATACCTCAGAAACCAATTTAACAGTTATGGATTCATAGGCGACCTTTGGTTCAGGCAATTATCCAATTCCTTGTTAATTATTAAGTCATTTCCAAACACGGTGTAGCGAAGTGACCTCATTTCGGTAATTACTCTGCACCTTTTTCGCTACCCGAAACAGCTCCGGGGGCAATGCGGAGTATGAGGTAGTGTATACAGTAACGTCCAAGTTCTAAAACGTTGCATTGCGGCATTCAACTAGACTGTATCCGTAAAAGACGTTTCGAAAAAAAATTGATCTTGATTTATACAAATCCAAAATTCGCGTGACATTTATGAGTGAATTTATGCGTCCGAATTTCGAATATTATTCGAGTATTTTGGAGAATGATTCATCGCCTCTAGAGAGCGTTTGTATCGCGAATAAAATCTCAACCGCTCTATTTATTTGGAAAGTAGGCAAGCTTTTGTTGTATACGCTTCTGTGCCGATTGTCGAGTATCACGATCGTTAGGCAATAAAACTGCTGTACAAGTTCAGCGACCGCAGATCGATTGCATAGATTCGATCGTCATTTCGAAAAATCAACGCACCGAATGTCATTCGGGTTCCAAAGCCTCCCGATTCGATTTCATGTTCGAATTTTCGTCTTCGATTCGTATCCGTTCCTCGCAGGGGGTGTGGGCAGATCGCGATAGGCCGATTCAGCTGATATGAGTGATACGTTAATATAGGCAATAGCTAAACGTTTGCCTCGATTAATCACTTTGTCTAAACTCTCTCAACATATTGCGGTCTTAATTCTGATTGTGAGTTACACCGAAGTATTGATTTTTAACATTCGGAATTCTAATGGGTAGAGCAGTTGCATTATACCTGGTGCTCATAGTTGGCATGTGTACATGTCGTGGCTCTACTTATGCTTGACTTATGATCGACGGTATAGCGTGTTCAACGTATGTAGATATCTGATCAGTACTCGCGTATTTCGCTAATAAAATACGCAATTAAATTATTCGCATATTCAAACAAATAAATGTAATACATAAGTTATTGTTTATTGTATGGTACAGGGTGCAACAGCGATTGATTAGTCCGCATTTTAAGGAAGGACACAGGAGATCACGTGTAACAATATAACAAAATATTTCGTCTTAAAAATGTGTAAAGTCTTATTACAAAAGTAAAAAACGTTCCCCGATGATTACACTTTTTTTTTTTATCACGAAAGGGTCCTAATGTGTCCATACACCTTTCTTCACCCCATAATTTGTTTTTATTTTCTGTTTTTGTTTTATCAATATCACGAAACCACAGTAGTGAAAGTTCCCTTGTAATTCACCGGGACATGACTCGTACTTCCGTGTATATCAGAACAGGTGGTGTTCGCAGTTTTCATGATACAAACAGGCGTTCCTGCACGCCAAAAAAAAAAACTCGCAGAATAAATTAGCACATCAGTCAAGTGTCAGATCTATTCAATTTATGCTCGACGAAAAGTAGACAAAATATGTTAAAAAAAAAAAAAAAAAAACGACGGATCGATACGTATGAACAAGACACGCGTCGAATATACCTACAGACGCATCTGCATTGTGCGATAGGTGTCCCTTGTATGTTAATTGTGGATTTGAAATGTGGTTTCATCACGTTGGTATAAAAGCTCTTTTTCTTTCTTCGATTTCTTCAGTCATCAAACGGCGTATCCAAGTATGCTGCTTTCACAGATCAACGGAGATAAAGTCTCTGTTCAAGTAGCTAATGAAAGCGGAAAGTGCTGCTCCACCTCGGTTTATAACGTAGTAATGCAAAGGAGCCCAATTTTTGCAGCCCAAGCACATATTGCTGATGGCTCGTCTCCCTGTCTCAGGTATGTGGATGGCGTGAATAGCGAAAGTTGTGAACTGCAGACAAGTGGCCGGCGTGGACGCTGCCCTTAGTCGTAGTCCCATGTCGGCCAAGAGCCTGTAGAACTTGACGCCGCGGAACCTGGTGCCGAGGATGTTGATGGTGTGAAGACGGCTACATTTTTCCAATATCCTGATCAAGTTTAGCGACTTGAGATAAAGTTTGGCGGTCGACCCGGTGCAATTGAGGATGTACAATTCCTCCAGGTTTTTATTAGTCACCGACAACTGACGTAGGATATCGTCGCTGTCCGCCCTCGCATCGAGGGTGAATTTCTTCAGATAAGGCATCCGCCTCAGTTCCTGGATGACGTGGGAAGTTGCTACATCGTTACCCGCGACCTCGTACGACCGCCATACGACCGGGTTACGGACAACGTGGTCGAACAGTCTGCAGACTTCTCGGAGGTTGTACAGATCACGGGAGTCGAGATACGAGCAAATTTCGAGAAGCACTTCGACGGGCAGATTCGTTACCTCGGTGCAGAGCACGCGCGGCGCTAACGGCGAATTTGTTAGCGTGTCTCCTTTGCAGTTTCCGCGCAGTTTCACTCGTTTTCGAGGTTTTGTCTCTTTCACGGAGTAGACGCGCGATTTTCCTCGCGTTTCCATTTCCGTATTACTATTCGTTTATTGTCACATTTTTTCCATACGATTATAAATACCGGGAATAGTCAACGTATTCCGCTAACGACTGCCATGACTCCTTTCAAATAGCCTGATGGAATGAATCACGAGAAATTTTGCGCTTGACATGTGTCAGTTTATGAAGTATTGCTTTGACGGTTTGTGTACTTCAATTAACAATTGAACGTGACACGAGAACTTTGTTGCTACTTCGGTTATTTCGGTTCATCGCCGAGGCGAACACGAATTGCTGAACTCGCGAACTTCAAAACCCAAGGGGTTGAATAATTTCAGCTCCTCATTATATTTACGAGGTCACATTATTCGATATGAGGGTTGATTGTAGGTTTCATTAATAAACCAAGTGGCTTCTTGCCCAAAGACTACATCGTAACCGTGGATCTACCTCAATATGACCTGGGTCGATGCATATAAGCTACACGTAGTACACATTACACAGTTACGAGTTCGGGTGAACCGTGGGTGTCTTTGGCGGTCGTATTTTCACTTTCTATGAAAGTATCGAATCTTCACCTTCCCAGTTTTTATATATGGGGCACTCTACGCCAACTCGACCAGTGTTAAACCCCGACCATCTCAAAATCATTCCATGTTTTTTTCCAACATTCCACTCAGTAAAAAATGCGTCCTAAATTTTGTTCTGTTATCCAAGGAAGTGCTGCCTCTCTCCACGAGGGGCAGCACCTCCTTAGGTTACAGAACAATATTGTTACACAAAATTCTAAATATGTCTTTCGATTTTCGAAAATCCACGAGCGTCATGCCCTTCATTCAGTTTTTCTACGTCACTGACATCAATTTCACATCAATCGAATGTGTTTTGGCTGAGAAAATAGCGATGACCCTCAAGATTTCTGCATCTGCATTTTTGAACTTTGGCTAGCTGCAGCTCCTAACTAGTTGATCCTAGAGAAAACTTCGAATGGAGTTTTTTGTTGCCCTTTCAATTATCTAGATACGCATTTTTTTAGTTTTTTTTTTATCGAATCATTTGAAGCCTATTTCAGATGAATTCAGGCTTTGGCGACCCGTAGCTCCGAGACGGTTAATCCTAGCGGAAACTTTGTACGACGTTTTTTGTTGCCTTTTCGATCATCTAGATACGCATTTTTTTAGTTTTTTTTTATCAAGTCATTTGAAGCTACTTTCTGCCAGATTTATCTGATTGGTCCCGGAGTAAGCTTAAATTCTCTTTGTCTATAGCCCAATCAAGAATCTAGACACTAATGATTTTATTCCAATTTTTTAAATCTATTTTGAGCCACTTTTCGCTGAATTCGGGCTTTGGAGACCCGTATCTACACGACAGTCTATCCTAGAGAAAAATGTGTACGAAGTTTTTTGTTGCCCTTTCGATTATCTAGATACGCATTTTTTTACGTTTTTTTCTGTCAACGATTCTTATCTGTTTTTTTTTTTAACATTATTTGATATTAGAAGCCCGTGAGGTACCTATACATAAGAATATATTTTTCAGTATGCGTACAAATTTGTAACTTTGAGCAATATCTACAAGCGCATAAAAATAACATAAAATTTTCTTTTTTTATCCATGGCGAAGAACTGAACGGTTGGATAAAAAATAATAAATATATACTGCGTCTGAATAATTGATTTGTGAACGAAAATAATGTGGTGGGCATCACTTTAAGATTGATAAAATTAATTCAACGAAAAGGAGCTCTAAATGACTTGATGAAAAAAAACTAAAAAAATGCGTATCTGGATACTCGAACGGGCAACAATAAACGTCGTACAAATTTTTCTCTAGGATGGACCGTCGTCTAGATACGGGTCGCCAAAGCCCGAATTCAGCGAAAAGTGGCTCGAAATTTATTGAAAAAATTAAAATAGAAACTTTGGTGTCTAGATTCGTGGTTGCGCTATAGACAAAGAGATTTTGAGCTTACCTCGGGACCAATCAGATAAATATGGCAGAAAGTAGCGCACATGGCTTGACAAAAAAAAAACTAAAAAATGCGTATCTGGACAATCAAGAGGGCACCAAAAAACGTCATACAAAGTTTTCGCTAGGATCGACCCTCGCGGAGCTACGGGTTGCCAAAGCCTGATTCCATCGAAAAGTACCTTCTAATGATTCGATAAAAAAAAACTAAAAAAATGCGTATCTAGATAATCGAAAGGGCAACAAAAAACTCGATACAAAGTTTCCTCTAAGATCAACTGGTTAGGAGCTACGGCCAGCCAAATTTTCAAAAATGCAGATGCAGAAATCTTGAGGGTCATAAAATAGCGTTTGAAAATTCCAAGTGTAAATCATATCGAGGTCACGTGACTTTCATTTCACCTTAATGAGCTCAAATTTCGCTTCGTCTGCTGGGATCTCGGATGGAATCTAACTTCCAGCCACATAAAATTAAAATTGGTCCGGTATGTCTATAATATAATGATTGAAATTAAAAATACAGGTACCGCACACTCGTTTTGCAAGTTGAATCTTGATCGACGAGGCGCACGCGATTTTATCACGTAAGCTTCATTACGTTTGGCTATAAGTCGGTTTAAAACTGCGTAATCTCTCTAAAAGTGAAGGTTGTGAAACACTCAGTAAAATATGATAGGTATCATGTATCTCGGCGTGTACGTGGCAACGACAAGCGTTCCTGGTATCTTAATTAATTCATCATTTATACTAGTGTATAGAAAAAGGGTTACAAGGTTGCATATAACTTTCTGCCGCAAGTAAATATCCATGTGTGGCTAAATCGTGGAAAAAAATTATGCAATAATATCATCCGAATAAGGCTGCACCTTGCGATTCCAGTGAACGAGACAAAAAAAAGATTAATCATTTGACTGAAGTTCATGCCTATTTATTTCCTTGCGTACAATTCGACTTGGTTCGTTATATAGGGGAGAGGCGGGCAAAATGGGCCACCCTAAAAATTCCGATTTTTTTCAAAATTTCAAAAATTTGAAATTATTCTCATATTTACTTCAGAATCCTTTAATCATGATATTAGCCATGTATAAGACGCTCCTATATAGAAAGTGCGGGCAAAATGGGTCGCCTGAAAAAATTCAAATTTTTTCAAAATTTCAAAAATCTTGACATCATTTTCGTATTTACTTCAGAATCCTTCGAACATGAGATATTTAAAGCTTGCGAGGGCAAATGAATGATGAAATTTAGAAGGTTTTTCAATTCTGAAGAAGGATGAAAATTCCGAGGGTGCCCATTTTGCCCGCCACTCCCTATGTTTTCAAGATATACAGTCGATTTGGTGTTCGGAGTTTGTTAGAGCAAGAAAATAATGGAATCTGAAAAATTTTCAATTTTGGAAAAATACGAAAAATTTTTAGGGTGGCCAATTTTGCCCGCCTCTCCCCTACTTATATCCTCATGAAACAAGAGCTACTCTCATCAATCGACGTGTTCGTTTAATCGCGACTCGGGTATCCAATTATCCTAATAACTAATGGACCTTTCATTTAGTAAAGTAATGGAAGTGAAGTGAAACTCGAAACTGTCGCCTGCCGGAACGCAGCCCATTTGGTATTCCCGTGTAAGCGGTTGCCGACTCTGCAGGAGTTGCCGGATGAATTTGATATTTTCGTCATTTATAAGATCAAGATCAAAGTTTCTTCGTGAAAAGTTGCCTAGTTTTTTTTTCCCCAAAGTAATGAAAGTGAAAGTAAAAAATGAACGATTCTTCTTTAAGATTTGCATCAAATGCATTGGGCGCAAGTTGAAAAATCTTCTTCTAAATTGATGTCACCGTTTTATTATTACAGACGAATCATGCTTTCTCAAATAAATCCAAACTTGCGCACCACGCCGGGTAAGCTGGATGGCAAACGGACGAAGGAGCTGATGTCGTCGTCTAGTCTGTCGGGAATGTCGCAACTTTCAAACAGTAGCGATGAAGGCCTGGAACCTCTTGTACACAAATCTCACAATATGATCGAAAAGTCTGAAAGGTGGGTTACACACTGATCGGATATAATATGAATTCATAATTCATAATTTATAAATCATTGGTCAGTATTTCATGTAAGTAATTAATAATTATTAACGGATAAGAGGAATGAGCCGTGGAATCTTTTACGTATGAATTCTTCAGGAATATTAGTTTGAAGTTTGTAATAGAAGATGAGGCGTTTTCGATTTTTGTTTTGTTTATTCCATAGAAAAAAAGATGATCTACGGATAATTTCGCTACCGAATAATCATGCTACCATTTACGGAAGTATATTTGAGTAAATACGCTCCATTATTTTTCAGCACAACGAAAGATAAGGATAACAACGAATGGTTATTGAATGGGCCTGGTGGGAGCAAGCAACCTGTACTACGATTCAAGTAAGTGTTTACATAAAATAACGATATCATCATTCATAACACCCTCGGTCAAAGGCCTATAACCCGAGCTTAATGGTTGGCAAATTCTCATCATACTTCTTAAGTACTTATCCTGTCGACTTCTCGTAGAAGCTGAGGGTCCTCGATGTTTCAGTGCTTGCAGGAACCTATTTTTATGAAAATTTGAAATTTCACCCATTAGACAATTGAACTCAACCAGTCAATTGAGGAAGAATTGAAAACGCTGTCTCGAAATCCTAGTTTTATCGTATTTCTAAGTAGCCAGCCTAAGTTCTCGCCTAAGTTGCTATGCACTGCACGTAGTGTCTGTATGTTCGAATTTCTGATCCTTTCGAATCCGCAATTAATCAGTTCTGAATCTAATTGTGTCTATTCGTTTCGATTCATGATTTAGAATCTAAGTCGCAACGATGGATATTTTGTAAAACCAAAAAATTCCACATAAATCCAAATTAATATTTTAAGCAAATCAGCACTGCATAGAGTTATTTTGAGATCGTATTAAACTAGTGTGAAAACCTCTTTGATTGATCGGGATATTCGGTACATTCGACGAATTGGAGTCTGTCTGTGTGTGAATAGGTTTCTCGCGACGGATAGCTCACAAAATTTCCCCAAAGTTTTAACTGTTTTTGTTTCCAGGTGCTCCGCGTTGGCCACACCGCCGGATGATCCACCGGGAAAGCAATTACACATGACCTACAAGATCTTTCAAACCGACACGAAGCTTATTAGTTTGCTACTTCAATCACATGGCCTTGCTGAGGTAAGTCAAATTTTTGATAAAACTCTTACATTCCAATTACAAGTTTCGAATTTCCATGGTCTTCTCAAGCTGTGAGTGATTGACAATAATAACGTCGTGAACAGACAGTGCAGAAATCAAATTTCAATCCGCTTTTATTTTACTGCACTTTGGATGCAATCTGATGAAATTGCTATTTCAAGAAAAATAAAGGTACCTACATTTGTTATTCAGAATCAACATTAGTACTGGTTGAGTGAATGAATTATTGGGAAATAATGTCATCATACAAGATCAGTACGTGATCCTAAAAGCAAAGAACTTGTCGTCTTTCCCACTGTAACGAATACACGTAATAATGTTGCAACATAAAAACTTGCATTCAATGTTTTACGTGACATTTCTTTTTATGTCTATGAACATTCAGAATACTTCCACTCTTTTGGATTATCTCTGTTCGCATTCAACAAAAAATACGAGAACGTTATGTACTATAATCTGGCGGAGGGGTTATTCGAAAAAAAAAAAACAGTGTCAGACTTGACGTAGAATGTCTTACATGTTCGGATTAGCAATTTCAAATATAGGGCATTTTTGCCGTCAACTCGGGCACTTTTTTGAGGCGATTTTTCGGATGTTCTTCAAAATTCACCAGTTTATAACATTAAGTATTCGAACATAAGAACACTTTGTAGAGACTTTGAGACCTCTGACCATCACCATGTTAGATAATTTGCCTTTGTGTTTCAACTCCATATAACCGTCCGTATCGCAGAAATTAGAAGTCGTACAAAATTCGTCGTTCATAGTGAACTTTTCACTAAAGTTGCAAAAATTGAAGGAGAAAAATATGTTCCGATCAGACGGACCGCTTCGATTTTGATGAAAAGTTCACAAAATCTTCGGCAAAGTTTACAAAATTTCTAGAATAAATGTTATTGTGGGACCATTTGGGGTTCCAGACTCACACGATAATATCCACATGAAAATGTCTAATTATGCCTCGAAAAATACGCTAATAAGTATAAAACTCCCAAATGGTCCCACAATGAAATTTGGTGTGCGAGTTTTAAACACTTTGCCGAAGTTTTTTAAATACAGTACATCAGTGTGACTCAATTTGAGTTAACAAGTTCAATAGCAACGACGAATTTTGTACGATTCCTTATTTTTGCGACACCATCGGTTACAGAGAGCTGATCTGAGAGACAAAATGCAACTTTGAAACAGTGATGATCAGAGGTTTGAAAATCTCCACAATGTGCCTTCGAATACTAATTAGTACTAGAAAAAAGTGTCCAAGTTCATGGAAAATGCCCCACAATAAAAATGGTTAATATAATCACCTGGGACATTCTTTGTCTAGTCTGACAAAAAATTATAAAAAAATAAACATGTTCAATACATTTTAGAGTAGGCGTAATGGTATAACTAAGATTTTATCTAGTAGCAAACGAATGATAATTTTATTTGTAAACACAATGATACACGTGTATTGAGATATATTGCATAGATAAATATTTTATCTACAGCTTAGCTACTATTCCTAGGGTTTTAAGGCTTCAATTGTTTTAGTCTCGCTGTTTTATTCATCGTAATTGGTTATTTAACGTAGAAATTTAGTCACAAAACAATAGGCTACATTCGAACACCGTACAAGATGAGATTTTATTGCACAGACTTGACTGACGAAAGAAAGCAAAGATCTTTTAATACGGTAATAGGTACGGTATGACTGATTAATTTAGTTTACGCAAATAGCTATTGCTTACATATCTAAAGAAATATTAAGTATCCACGAAATTGCTGCGGCAACTCATAACTCTACCAAACTAGGTCCGCTGCAGCTTAGTGATATGGAAGTAATACTGATTACCGACAAATTTCGTCGCCGTAACATAAATGAATTCTTATTTTTTTATATCAAGGTAATTTTGTCATGGACTTGAAAATACACAGATCTCTGATTTGACGACGATCCACTCAAGTACGTAATGCTATTGGATACAATTGCTCCAGAACCAGTGCGAACCTGGGCATAAGTCGACGTCTAAGTTAGCTCTGGCCAAAGTTCCCCGCAAGATTCTTACCCCCTCACAGTCAAGGCCCCAATTTGCCAAATTTCCGATTCTCCTGAGTTTTTTACAACTGTTGAACATGTTGAGGACGGTTGAGGCAGAGACGTTGCTTGCTTCGTAGATGTAAAAGCAAGTTAAATTTTGTACCAAACTGTTTTCAAATTTGTTATCAGACTTTTTGCCGCTCTTTGGTTTTCCCGATCCGTTGAGTAACCTTTCCAAATGTTCGTTTGTCAGATCGAAACAACTGTGAACATGTAGAGCTGTTAACTCTGGAGCCAACGAAAGAATTTTCGTTATGGTCAACGCACTGACCGTGCGACCCAGCTGAACTTTCTTCAGGTGTTTCAGCGGCGGGGGATCAGTTCCATCCCCCCAAATCACGTCAGAACCATCCTTGGATAATATTCTGAGATTGGGACAGCTCGAAAATATTTCTCTCAGATCTAATTGCAGCGGATTTTCACTCTGCATTATTCTCAGGTTCAGTTCGTGTAAATTTTTCCCGTTCGTACGTAGGTAGTCGTAGAAACCCTCCAGCCATTGGGTCTGCGCCGGTATACTGTGAACGCTCAGCGAAGTAACGTAAGAGAAGAGTCTCAGCGCTTCAGGGGGGTGGTGGGGCTCGGAGATGTGAAGTTTTTCTACTCTAGGGCAAGCCTGAGCGAGGAGCTCCAGCCTAGTTGGCGTTGTTCGGGAACTTCGGGCCTGGGTCAGACTGAACGGAGCTTTAAGACAAGCTTCGCCTCTGTTCATAATCTCAACGACTCTTCCCATGTGGTTGTATTCGGCCAGAGATTCTAATCTAGGTACATGGACAAGAGCCAAAAGTACACCCGCGCTAGTTACGTTGGTATTAGCTACATTGAGAACTCTGAGAGTGTCACAGAGGGAATTTCTTCTCTCAAAGTATTCCAGAAGTACTCCGTGCTTTTGTTTTTCAGTCTTAGAACTCTTTAGTTTCAATTTTGAGAGAAGTGTCTTCAGGCGGGACCAGCTAGTAGATTCTTGGGGAGGGAGGTGCGTAACCTTGTCACGAAGTTCAACCTGCAACAGCAGCTGCTTGAGTCCAACATCAGAGACTTGTCTGGAGCAAGCGATGTCCAAGATCACAAGCTTCGGACACGATTTTCCCACAACTTGAAGCACGGCGTCGTTTGCTATGTTCCTCAGCGTCAGGCTCCTGAGGTTTTTCATACTCAATAACGAGGTGCGAAGTAGCTTGCAGTCCAATCTGAGTAACGCACTGCGAGCCAATTCCAAAGACTCGAGTCCGACTCCCTCCGAAGTAAGTAAATTCAGCAGCGAAGTCTGATGACTGCATCCGTAATAGCAGCACAGATTCACTTTAAGGTGTCTGATATCGTGGCCGAGCAAAAGGGCGAGTAAGTACAGCGGCGCGGGGCCCGAGATCAGGGTAGAACCGTCCGACGAAGGGCCGTAGAGCATTTTGGAAGTCTCTTCGATCACTTGACAGCGTAATCGGGCGGGAAGGGCATTGACATAGTAAGGCCTGATGGTCTGTTTAGCGTAGGCAAGTACTTGGCTGGCAGTCGATTCCTGAGAACGTACTTGAAGGCGACGACACGTCCCGTCGAGTTGCTGGCACACACGCCCCAAACTAAGCCCCTCTAGGGAGCTAGGCTGACGGTGGCCCGGCATCTTCTCTTGTTCATTCACTGCTGGACACAAGAACATTTCCATTAATTCAATGAGATCTGATTACTTCTGGGTACAAGATACAACTTCTCTCGGATAATGCTCAGAGCCCAGAACATTAATAATTGACAACTACATGCTAATTTTTCCACCACGTTAAGCGGCGGTTTCTCGTTTTTCACATGTGCTTCGGTACCACGAGTCAAGTGAAGGTGTAGAAATTATCTAGACTAAATTATATGATAGTATGGATTGACGTAAGACCGGATTATGGATAAAATTGCCTAAAGGTCAAGTTTAAAATTCGTCTGTAACTGTGTTGTAATGGCTTTGAATCAAATATTTTTATTGATTGTGAGGGATCTTAGATGCACGGAGTAGTAATAAGGAGATACCACTCAAGCAGCGCTCGGCTGAAAAGTCGGCCCAGTTTTTGGGGCAGAGTAGAGGCTTGGTAAAGGCTTTGTCAAGATGCGATCCAAGCGCCCCTTGCGGTTTAATCCCGTACAATGATCTTTCGCGTAATCTGATTCGCCCACCTAGAAAATCCCCGTGATCTGATTCGTCCCATTTTTCTCGTAAGAGGCGCTCAATTCGCATTTTGACAAAATCCTTCTACTTTACCTCAAAATTGGGGACGTGTTTTACTGCAGAGTGCTACAGGGCTGCCAACTCTACCGCTTTAACGGTAGATCTACCGTTTTTGGATCCTGTCTACCGCTCTACCGCTTTTTTGGAATTTCTACCGCTTTTTCCAATTAGCCCTCGCAAATCTACTGGTTTTGAGATTTGCATACTGCTTTTTTTCCCCCCCTAATTTCGTCACAAAAGATGAATGTACGAAACGCGCTATCAATTTGATCTCATATTAGTAACGCATATGTATCACATACACATAGATATAAACTTTTTTTCAAATCCAAAATATAAATATTATAAACATAGCATAGTGGTAACATTGAAGGTCTCCCTTATCGGTAATATTCGATACTGTTACGATGTTATTTTGGATTTGAAAAAAGTTTATATCTATGCATATGTGATATACATACGTGTTGGTAATATTAGACCAAATAAAAGAGTATTTCAATGGAAAATTCAGATCTACCGCCTTTTTTTGTGGATCTACCGCTTTTTTCAAGAGGTCACTACCGCTTTCTATGGAGAGGAACGTATCTCCTTATTACTACTCCGTGCTTAGATGGAAGGATAACACGCTGCAGAGTTACACTTCATTCTGTAAATATGAATGTAGGTAAAAATTTCCGGCGCTAGCCTCGGTCGAGGTAGCAGCTCAAATAACATAAACACGGAATAAAAATAATCCAGAGTAAATATAATTCTTTTTATAGGTATTTTTTATGTGGGAAACACTACGGTCAGTGGTTAGGGTTACCTCGTTAAGATTTTAGCGCGGATGGCTGCCCTCGGAGCATTTTATAGCTCCTTTGTTCGCTCTGTAACCAATTTACGCATCAAGATAATTGTCGAAAATACGCATATTTTTTGCGTACTTGTGTATTTAAGCCGGCCTAGCCGTATGTTGGTCGTGTTTTATCCTGTTTACGTGACAACTCGTGTAGTGATAAAAGAAAAAGATTGACAAGGACGCGTTTTTCACGCATGCGCGCGCTTGTTTTGTTGATCGCGGACGTGGCGACGCCCGCCGCTAACGGCTACCGCCGGTACTCGACCTACGCGCGTCTGTCGTCCACATTGATTTTCAAAACCGCAAGACACCTTGACATCGAAATTGATACTGGGCAAGATTGCATTCGGCTAATCATTCCCATTTGATTACTCAGTTTCGATTTCTTAATCCCCGACAATATATTGAAAGACCTTTAAATCGCCAACAGTTTCTTTACTCGCAGTGGAATTCGGTCTTCGAATCGAAACATTATCGAACATTGAGTCGTTTCGGTCTACTTTTATCACTGAGAAAATTAGATGACATAGGAAATTCCAATTTCATATTGTCAACGATGACTTCCGACACGGTAACTTTCGCGATGAATAGCGGTGTGTGTACACGCACACGCGGGTAGAGAACACTGGATTAATGGTAGAGAAAAAAGAAACTGCAGTTTCTATTCTACATTACTCGTCGAAAATCCCGTGAATCGAGCAATTGTTATGTGGATTTGAACTCGTCGTATGAACTGTCCTGTGTCGATATAGTATAGCCTGTGAGCTTATTGCTACAAACAAGAAACTGCGAACTCTTGGTCTACCTTGAAACAAGCAAGTCTCCTACGGGTGTCTCCTGAGCGGCTGCTCGCGCTAGACTGATTCAAAAAATGTCTCGTGCTCTACTCCACGCTTGGCTTCGAGCCACCGCGACCACGATCGCGGCATAGGCGGAGCGGGCGTCGCGATGTGTCGCGGCTCGGGACGGCGTTGTTCCCTAGCATTTTAGCATCTGCAGCGGCTCTTGCCGTGCGAAGCCTAAAATAAACTATTTACTACAGTATTAATAACAACGGGTAGAGCGCCTCGAATTCCTGGCCGCATTTCTTTCTCCCCTTTGCGATCGTTACTCGGAAAACTCTTTCGTTTGTAGGTACAATGAAATTGCTCTTGTTTTCGTTTTGTAATCTGTGTCTAATGTTGGGAGGCGTACCTATTTCAAATTCATAACAAACGTGAATACCCGATGTTTAGCGAATGATAAAGAAGGAGGAAACCTCGACGAGATTTTTGCGTATATTGTTTTCGATATACAGTAAATCAGATGCATATATTCGATAGCTGCGTACCTGAGAGGGACTTTCCCGTCAACTTCTCCCCTCTTATAGCATCTTTATGCGTGTATCGACGACCGCGCGAAGACGTAGACCTCGGACCTCCACTATTCCCTCTTGAACCCCCCCGCTCTGCGGCTGTTATCCTTGATTGGTCATGCAATATGTAGCTCACGTACGCACGTCCATAATTCTCAATCCCGGTGGTGTTGGTATACCTACAAGTCTACTCGCGAACGATCGTCTTTGGCTCTGATTTTCACTCACAAGTCTCCCAAGAAATTTCTTATCAACAGCACCAACAAATTTTTATAAGCCTGTCAACGGCAATTTTTGTTCACCATAATCGCAGAAAAGTATCTGTTCATCTGACCTGCGGGTTGATTTTCCTGTAAAAACTCTTGACTGAACTGACAAGTGATCACAAATAATAATTGTCACGTTATCATACTTGCAAGACTACATGCATATGTCCTCGAATAAAAATTTGGCATTTGTTGCATTTGCATGGGAGGATGCTGGTCCGTCGAAAACACTTTTCCTTTAAAGGGAGAAGGAAGGCTGACGTTACCAGTGCCAAAAGACAATGGTGGCAGAGTTTGATGTGATCACTGTTTCCAAAACCCTATGTGCTCTATTGACATCGGAAAGATAGACCATACATCATTATCAACGCTGTACAACTTCGTGCATACATGCCTTTTCTGTCGAAACTCGGTCAATGGTCAGTTCGCGTGTCATGCAGATCGAGAGAATAACCCAAGAGATAATGAAACCTATGAAAATACTGCGAATTGATATTTTTTCCTTGATCTTATCTGAAACGAATGCTGCGACTTGTTAAGAAACAACCGACCTCGACACAACTTTGCTAATGCTATTCTAAGCATTTGACGGTCAGTAAATTTCACCATTTCTGAGTTCGTACTGCAGATAATATAATAAGCATGTGGCAGAGATTAAAACGTTTTAAAAGTGATTCTGATCGATCGCCTCGATCATCATTTCCTGATAGTAGTTGGTTGCTAAAAAGAGGACTAAACGCCGAGGCATGCAGCAATTTGCAATGCACTTCAGAACTATGCCAAATCATGCACTGAATGCTATAAATTGTTACATGGTGCTGCAGAGTGGGTCGACTGGTCTGTTTTAAAGCTTTTACCCTGCCACAAGTTCAATTTGGTTCAAAATCACTTTCAGGTTTAATATACCTACGGTGGAGAGTGGTGATTCCCGGTTAATCCATTGACCAATGATGAATTAAGTTGCCGAGTAGGTTGAAAAATTAGCAATTATTTTTCTCTCATCCTTGTTGAGAAGTTGAACTGCACATGCCATTTATATTGCAAATTAAATTCTCTCCTTGTATAGGAGGTTTGCAGTCAATTGTTTTGAGTCCATCGACTTGCAATGATCTGTGCAATATAATATTAACAAGGTCCGGCTGTCTCGCCAAAATGAGCCCTCGTACTATTTGTACACACTTACGTCGTACACTTGCACCTACCTGATTATGCTGTTCGCCTTTTTACTTCCTTTTTTCCTTCGCCTTCGACAACCATTATTAACATAATAATAAGCATTTTACGCACCGGTGGATAATGTTATGCGAGATTTTTAAGGCCGTAGCGATGATTCGACTTATCGTAAAGACACGGCGAGGGAGAGCGGGGGGCGTTGAGGGTCAGAGTCACTCTTTTAGATCCGTGAGGAAAAATCTTAAGTGATCTCTAGACATTGAATGCGTCCCACGGTCGCTTTATTTCCGCGTTACGCCACAGACTGATCCACAGAATTATGTGGTATAGTTTGTCGTAATGGCATTGATAATATCGATGATCGATGATATTGATGCCTTAATGCTTGGCTCTATTATTCTATACCTTTTCGTCATTGGCCTAGTTTAGGTCGGACGTTCCACGACTCAAAAGTTTATAACGATATCTGCGTCCCCCACGTAGCGACCTCCCTGAAACTTCGAGGCCTGCAGTTTGATTCATCCGTTTCCGGAAACCCCGCTGAAAACGGTTGCCGGAAGTTATTCCCCAATACAACATCCGGTCGATTTTACGCCGATCGGGAAAGCGGTTCTGCAATTACTAAATAACGTCAATGCGTTTCTTCACAGTTCGTTGTGTGCAGTAATTTTTGTCTAAAGTGAAATCAAGTGGCTTGCAAGGTGTGTGTAGCGTCTTGTTAGCGTGCAGGGAATCGCGTTGGGAGTTAATTTCTGTTTTCGTACGAACTTTGGCAGGGATCTTGTGCCAGGAGATCGTAACGAACGGCACAACCTCAATTGATAATCGAGGCCTGAGCTGCACGCCAACTGGTACTTTTTAAGACGATCATCCAGTCTCGCCCTGGCCTTGGGCCTGGGTGTCTAGAAAAATCCGTGACTCTGGCTGGGTCGAGAATCTTGTTGGGGCGTTTGAATTCTCTGAGCCGGACTGCAGGGCCTTGAAATTGTGTGCGAATTATATGTATAATAACAAGGCTCCGGTCGTTTTTGTAAGAAAGTATCTGTTTTAATCTCGCCTTGAATCACTGGCTGAAATTTGATTACTACTGTGTTGAATTAATTGAGAGCCGGGGGTTAACCACTCTTGAAATATGCTCCTTGGCAAAAAGTCACTATCAAAGTCAGTGGATGTCACTGGAAGTCACCTAAAGTTTGAGAAAAATTCATATAGTTGTCGGATTTTGTGATTGACAGGACTATAAAAATGTTCAATCAAACTGAAATAATGGTTGAGAATACTATATCATAGTTTCATTCACTATAAAAACATATTGGAGGCCATTTATAACCCACATGAATAGTACCTATAACTATACATTTTTCTGAGTGTATACTTGAAGCCACTTGAAGTCATGCGAAGTTACTAAGAAGTCACGTCAGGTCAGTTTGATTGGTCATTCATTGAGTTTGAACTCGTGTTGAAATTTGAAGTCTGTCAGAGTCAAGTTTGCAGCTTTAATTGTGCGAATTTGATGTGATGTATCAGGCAGAGTCTGCCTTCGAAAGTTGCACGTACACAACTGGCTACCAATCTATGTTGTTGTCGAGTTTCCGGAGATGATTACTCCGCTATCTTATATGTGGTAAAATTATCAGTTGGGAAAATATTGTTGCACAAATTTATATGGCTCGGTACATAACTATCTATTTATTGCTGACACCAGTCTACACAGGGGCTGTGCCTCCAGCCGTGCCGCTTGTATATTTAACAAAAAATGTGCGGAACAAAGTACAAAGGCACGATTGTGTTGCATGCAAGAAATCTAAAAATCATTTGATAAGGTGTATAAGAATATCGTGATTTCAGAACAGACAAATATAAGAACATCAGGAATTTTTTTAAACTATATCTGAAGGATTGAACCCAAGGTGGGCCACTTTTTGAGTCATTATTTAACAAATACTTGTTCTCCAACTTTCATGACTACTTTTGATATTGAAGTTCCAGTTTGATATCAGAGTGGTTGACCGAAGTTTTTTCTCTATACTTGTGCTGCAGGAAACATTTTGTGAACAATTGTTGAATCAAAATATCTGCTGCAATCTTGACAAAGTGTATTGAACTTGAAAGAGAAATTCTCGAAAGACTTCCCACAGATCTATGAAGTCATCTTTTAGATACGCACTAAAATTTTACTACGACGTTGGGGGACTTGTTTGTGACAAAAATCTGCACCCAGCTGGTAAATACTATACATGTTGGTTGATACCAACGCCTATCAAACGACAATCTTCATTTAATCTCTCATGACTCTCGTGATAAATAAATCTGCGGTTAGGAAAAATAAAGAATAAAGACGAATTGAATCATGGAGCAGTATTCACTTTCACATAATTTACGATACTTTTTCAGAGAACAAGCTATTTAGAATGCAAATCACAAATCCTTGTCGGTTTGTGTATTATACTTAATAACTAGCGGTTATCTGCTTTTTCGGAAGACACCTCGAATCTAAAACATCCCGGAAACGCTTCATTCTGAAATCGAAAGATGTACCTTCATTACTTGATTCTACTCTGCAAGAATTTTGTCGGATGAAAAATAGTGTGGTTTGAGGTCAAATCGCATCAAATTACCTCAGATAGTGCGACTTGTGATTTGATTTTCGACGTTTGCATGTCCGCCTTCTAAAATTTTGAAACTGAAGGCCAAAATGGTTTGAAACAGTCATTCCATACATAGTTATTGTACGAGTAAAGAAGTCGAGGGTCAACATACACTGGTCTCGGAAGTCTTTGGAGGTCGGAAGTCACCTGTACACCCCAAATCGGAGTGAATAACTCTTCGAAAGAAGTCCCTCCATGCGTCCATTCCACACATATAGTATTTTGCAAGCATTAGCGCGTGAAAATAGTGAGACTTTCCATACTAGGCCTTTACTTTCCGCACTACGTGGTAATAAAGCACTTTCCACAACTTACACATCAGGCTTCGATAATAAAAATTCGGAAAGTTCCTCATTTCCGAGCAGTGCATAAAATAAAGCTCTACTGCGGAAAGTGAGGAAATAGCCCATATCCGCAGAAATGCATTAGTTAGCATCTCGCCTTACTTATGTCAGACAGGCCATAGCCATAAGGAGAAGAAGAAGAAGAAGAAGCATCTCGCCTTCAAATTGCAGCGCAATATCGTGAACGTACCTACGAACATTGCCCTGATGTTGATATGTTCACACGTTTGCCTTATACCCATCCGAAATTCAATCGAATCAGTTGATCGGTTCTGCTGATCTCGTGAATACGAATGAATCGCGGGCACACACACATAGTGGATTGAGTCACCGAAAATCCCATGAAGAAGTTTCATGGATCTCTCAAAACTTTTGCAGACATTCTCCGTTTGGATTGTGGAAATCTTATTTGCGCGAGGCTGTTCATTTTTATTACAACATGATTGTTTCCCGTAACGGTCACGTAAAGTAGCCGCAGAAATGTTCAAATCTAGTCGGCTTCCAGTGTGGATAACCCAAGCTAAAAGATTCTTACAGATTTTCTTGGAAAACACATTTCATGCTTCAAGAATATTGCATGGAAGAGGTTTGAGACAAGATATCTCTTCAGATGAGGCAGAGACATCACATGCTAGTGGCAAAAATGTTTTATTTCTATGATTTTTAGCTTGTACGCAATTTTTTTTCAGTGTTCGACCATTTTGGGAGAGTATATATAATCAGCTTGGAACATCTTGCAATTAACTTTGTGAGTAGCATACATGGTGTCATCTACATTTTTCTCGACTATAATCCCAAGGTGAATTTCGTCCACTTGTCGTATATTAGTTATATAGCGTGGCGTGGTCAGAAATATTGACGCTGATTTCGATGCCAGATGAATCGTTACCATGCCCATCCATAATTCGTGAATAAATTGACAGAGAGAATGCGTCAGTGTTTGATTGTCAGTGAACCGCGTTTACGTGTTACCGGTCACGTTGCCTTGCCGGATTGTGCCTTGGAATATAGCGAGCAGGAAAGGCATCCATATGTATTTGATCCAACGGTGTCAAGCTACGCACAACTGACCGGTTCAACCCCGAAGTCTTCGTCATTGTCTTGTCCCTGATCTGCGATATACGATCTACGTTTTTCAATCGTTTTGTCAAGAACACTTCAGTGAACATGCCACCTCAGTGTTTACGATATTCGTTTATTCTAGAGATACATTGTATAATAACACGAAAATCATTATTTTTAAGTGGAATAATTATTTTCAAGGATATCAGCTAAACTATAAAATAACTGGTTTTTCAATTTATCGTTTGCTTCGATGTTCACAAGTATAGTTGAGTCACCATAAATATATAAGGGTGATACGAAAACCACAAGACATCGTTTCAAGGGGTTCAGCTTCTATAGCACGGTGACCACAGATCAGGGAAAACCGGGAAGTCAGGGAAAAGTCAGGAAAAAAATAGTCAGGGAAAAGTCAAAGAATCGTATGGCAATACGAAATAATACAGAATAAAAGATCCCCAGCACTTTTTTTTCTTCCTCGCGCGGAAATATTTAATCAATTAAAATATTAGCAAAACTTGTATAAATTATAAATAAAAAAAACTTGTCTCCAGGAGACAATCGAAATTGAAACGCTTTTAGTAATGCAGCTTCGCTGCATCGCTAAAAGCTGGTTTGAAAACCGGCTGAAACAGTTGTGGGGAAATGATGGTCTCCAGCGTAACGCGTAACGATCCCCAGCCCCCCCCCCCACCCTCCCCCCCTCCGCCGAGGTAACGTAACGTAACGTAACGTAACGTAACGTAACTCGTAACGTAACG
>JAFFZH010013579.1:0-57870 GCA_018420115.1 Euura saliciscinereae
TATTTCAAAATTTCGGTACGAAAAAATAGTTACTCGCGACCAATGTGAGTGAATATCTGCCCCACGACCCTGCATCGTACTTGTAGGACCCTATGCTGTCGCGGAATATCATTGAGGGGTGGATATTCCAAAATTTCGGTACGAAAAAATAGTTACTCGCGACCCATGTGAGTGAATATCTGCCCCACGATCCTCCATCGTACTCGTAGGACCCTCTGCTGTCGCGGAATATCATTGAGGGGTGGATATTCCAAAATTCCGGTACGAAAAAATAGTTACTCGCGACCCATGTGAGTGAATATCTGCCCCACCGCAGGTTAACGGAAACCTATATCTGGGGCATTCCATGTCAACTCGACCAATGATTTTCCCTCACCATTTTTGATTCGCTTGATAATTTTTTATACTATTCTCCGAACACAAAAAGGCTCTTCTGAATTTTTTCAGATTTTTCCCGCCAACCTTTATTTTTGTATGATTATTCAAACCTATCTCAAAAACGCATTTTTTTTAAATCTCAAAAAATTCTCAAAAATTTCATTTTCCATCTCGATGATTTTGACACCTGTCCGATGATGGGCCGATTCTTTTTTCCCTTCTTTTTAGCACTTTAAACATTTTGAATGAACAAAACGCTAGTTTTCAACGTCAAAAATAGGTTTCAAAAATAGGTTTGAATAATCATAAAAAAATAAGGGTTCGCGGGAAAAATCTGAAAAAATTCAGAAGAGCTTTTTCGTGCCCGGAGAATAGTATAAAAAATTATGAAGCGAATCAAAAATGGTGAGGGAAAATCATTGGCCGAGTTGACATGGAATGCCCCATCTATATCTATACCTACTCTTGTCTTTTGGTTCAAAATGTATAGAAGTGTCGCTGATTGCGAACAAATAACGGAACCGAACCCTAAACCCGAACTAATCCGACCTCCCCTAATCTCGTTTGCCTTTCAGACCTTTTACTTTTTCGATCAGCCTCTCAGATTCTACGCACTTAAAAAAAAGAAAGTTGTTCGTAGAAATTGTTCTTCTTAATTATTTCACGATCCTGTAGGAAAAAAGTTAATGACAAATACAAGACAAAATTATAGCACATTATAGCGATGATCAATATTGAATGAATCATTGAGAGAATCGATAGTTCACAATTGAGCCGTGTAAGAAATATCTGAATATTGACTGACAAAATAATTGCTTATTCAATTGAGTGTTAGTTTGCATCATCCAGCTGCTGGGTGTCTGTCATTTATATCTAGTCGTGTGTGTTTGATTTGATTGTTTGTCGGAAGTGTTTGATCAAATGGAATTAACGTATTAGGCACAATGAACGAATCGTTATCGCCGAATCAATAATAATTGGCTAATTTTGCGTCACAGTGCCAGAGCCGATTGGATGAATTCTTCATCGAGTCTTCCGTCACGTGAGGTTATCATCATCGATCGCTTGGTACGTCCAAGTCTGTAAAAATACTCGACTGCCTTTTATTCGAACGAATAAATTCGCTCTAAAAGCCTCAACAAATGTTCACCGTCGTTCAATGGACGCATAAAATACCTCGAATTTGATCCCGTAGCTTCTGGCAGCGCTTGACCCCACGAATCCATGATAAAAAATCGATCATTCTCAATCTAAAATATTCCGCTATGACCGATGCAGCGCCAGACCCTTGATCGTCAGCTTCGCCTCCGGATTGTGGGCTTAATTGGATCTAATTAGCCAATTAAGCCCTGGATAAATTGAGTTCTGGTGGATCTAATGGAGTTGTTGTCGCCTCAGTCGTTATTAGCAGGCCAGATGCGTCTTCGAATACCTAACTCAATTTTTTACTTCTGGATCAGCGACGTCTATAATTTCTACTCCGAGCAGGTCTATCAGATCTACCTCACGCACACGTCCTTTTAGCCCTCTCACCACCGGAGTGATAGTCAGCGATTTTTCCACTTAACTTCACCTAGAAGCAAAGTTTGGCAGACCTTGTCTTTTTTTAACAATTTCTCACGTCATTCCAAAAATTACGATATCCCCGGAAAATTCATTTTGCTGCTTGAATTTTTTCGAAAGAAAAAAAAATCCGCTCGAAGTGGGTGAAATGAATTGGCAGAAACTCTTTCTAATCGGCCAGCGCCATATTTGAACCATTTAACGGGTCCTCGAAGAGAAAGGGATGCGAAGCGTAACGTGAGGAGTGCAGGGTTTCTATACATGACGCTAGATGGCGGGCCTTTTGTACTGAATAGTGACATCGAGCAATGATGAAAAAAAAATAGTGGCAAAGTGGCTGTTGTATCCCCAGGCCGAGCCCCAGGCCTTGGAATCAGTTTTTATATCACGTTCACGCCGGACGTTGCAATATCGCGTAATCAACATTTTACTCGTATCCAGGGTCCGAGGAAACAACCACATACCAAGGTTGTGTGTGATACGGATAAGATTGTCATGTACGAGCCATTCGAAGTCAAGTTTAATAACTCTCACATTTTTCTTCTTGTATCATTGATTGACGTTATAGGAACCGTTGAATGACACCCAAATTTGGAATTTTTCTAATACTTGACAAATATTTCGAGAGTCACCAGTTCGTCAAATCTGAACAAATTCTCAATGATTCCGTGTGAAATTTCATATTTTTGTGGGAAATCATATGACGGGACGAGTTCGCGTCTTTTAGGCTTTTCGTACATTCGAAATACTTATCATGTAATATTCTATCAAACCGTATGTTTCTAATGCACTGAATAATAATATCAAGAAAATGTAGAAAGTCTTTGGAAAGCAAAAAAAAAAAAAAAAAACTGATCCACTCGAATTGATCGAATGATGAACATTTCAAATTTCAAGTGTACGGATAAAGCCTACAAAGAGATCCCGACCCATCATGGGGCTTGCGCCAAAAAAACTGAATTTGACACAGATTTCTTTGAGATTTCACAAAGTTACGGAGATTGAAAAAGTTTAGAAGTTACGATAGTTTGAAAGTATTTGTCGAATATTGAAAGAAAAAAATTAGAGACCCGGTGTTTTTGAAGGGCTACTAATATGCAAATTAGTTTTAGACAAACGAATAAATTTAATGTGAAGGTTGCAAATCTTGGTCGAATTTATATTGAATGCCTCATATAAACGTCTACATATTATATCAGTATTTTTATTCATATTTTTTCTTCATTTTGATTATTTTATCATGATTGGAATAATATTAAGATCACGTAGGAAACATAGGTCACTAACCGCCTGCCAGGTGGGAAGGGAACCAGGGGCAGATATTTCAAAATTCTATGCGAAATCTGGCAATAAAGAACGACCAGTTTTTAGTGCAGTGTGGTTACAGTTTCGTCCTCACGACCTACTTTTCTGATCGAACATTTCAGGATTTCATTATCTTCCTTCAATTTTTTTTTTTTTTTTTTATTCTATGCATAACTTTCGAAAATTCGTTACGGATAGCAATCTATGATGGAATTTGATTCATGCTAAGAAACGACTGATTGATCCGTTTCTGATTTCGACTCATTCATTTCGTCCAGGAATTCGCCTTCTGGACTCCCTTATAGTTACATCGTTCGCGCTATAATTTTCATACATGTATTTTTCATATATTTTTTTTTTTTTTACTAATGTATTCTTATCGTTCGATAAATACCTACAGATTACCTTTCATATTCTGATTCCTACTAGAATTTTTGGTAGAAATTCCTACAATACTAATCAACCCCTGTGAACTCGCATCTAGGATCAAGGACCTAATGAGGCACCATCAACGGATGCTGCACTCGCTACACGGTGGAACACCAAAATTCTATGAAAGTGTTTCAAATCATAGCAGGATTGATTTATCTATTACCTCCATACACAGACAAGACACAAAATGATAATTGATAAAAAATTCAATTTTCAACAATATTCGTCGAAGTAAATTCAACTATCTTCCCCTCAACATTTCCTAGGGTTAAATGGAGTTATTATCCTGATGTATTTTTATCACATAAGATTTCATCCTCAAAAGTTCTAGAAGATAATAGGTTCAAACACAAAACGCAAAATACGTGCATTAAACATGGAATGAGACAAATAGTCGAATCCTGTGAGAATAGTTCAGAAGATCCTGATCAACGGTCGAAACAAATGTCACGTGATTCATTCCTTACAGTATAACCTGTCACTGATTCACAAGCAGTTGATTTCTATAATGAAAAAATATCAGTTTCAAGGTATGAATTTTGAATTTTACACCATTGCTACGTAAGTACCTAGATTACACATATCAAGTATTACACCATTTTCTCATCGGGTCGTTTACTGTGTTAGTGTCTTGTTCGGGATTTTCAGGGTTGAAATAGTGACTGAAGAGTGATAATTATCTCTCAGTTGTTTTTCATTTTCGTTCTTCATGAACATTCCCCGCATCTGAAAACGCCGTCTTGTCTGCACGGTTCGTTTACAGAGGATATTCCTTCTTTGATCTTCCTATGCTTTTGAAATGCACAGGTTTATTAATTATAATTACAAATATGCTCCTGTCTCTTAAACGAATGTACCTTTTATAAAGAAGGCCAACGGATATTCTTTCATCTAACATACCAGCTGCCTTGATACCGTGAACGAAATTATAACCGATAATGAGGAATAGTGTATTACGGTTTTTGGCGCGAAGACAAAACGCATGACAGCGGCGTTTTCCGCTAGGGGCACTTTCTTGGTTTATTTCACCGTTACTATGGTTACGAGAGTTTTTTCCCTGCTGCCAGAGTTTTTTTCCCCGTTTTATTTCCCCGGTCGAAAAACTGTGACTTCCATCCCGTTAGGGAGGCCAAAAAACACGAGTTTTTAATGCATGTGTGGTAAAAAAACCATTTTGTTACATTAGTTCAACAATGTTGACTCGGAAGAATGAAATTGAATTATTGCAATTAGGTATAACTGCGCCGTGTGTACGGTAAGGGGTGAAAAGAAATACGGGTGAAATGTTGCAAAAGTGCAAAACTACTGTCCTGCTTAATTAGCGACGGACGAGGGTGTCACGGATGAACTACCTTGTGTACACAACGTGGCTGATGTTTACCTCCAACCCTCAGGGACCGGTAAATTCCCTCTTAATTGCTGCAAATTGTCGAAACCACACCGAAAACTACGTGTTTTCCGAATGTTGAATCATGTGAGCTTACAGTAAGATTTTTTTTATGTCTTAGCTAACATTTTATCTGCTTCAGTCTGTGTATTCAACAACAAGCCCCGAGGGATAATGAGCTTAGAAAAGTTCGCGATAAAAACTTGAGCACTGTTTCTACTGCACAGTTATATATTATCACGTTCCATCAATCGTTTCAGAGAAGATCTCAACGGAGCCCTCAGACGAGTTTGATACATGCAAAAGTTGAACCGTGGCGCAACTGTCGTGTTTTGTTTTGTTCTGACTTTGAGATCCAAGTCGAGCCCTAGGGGTGAATTTAATGGGCAATTTGCAAGTTTTGTAACAGGTGTACTACCATCATTGCTAGAACTTTTACTATACGAGTTTCAGGGAAACTTATAGATCCACTAAATAACACGAATACCGCATCAATCAATCGGATGGGTCTGGAAAAGTCGAGAAAATTTCCTTTTTTCTCTCACTTTGCCTGAACAAAGTTAAAATCTGCTATGGGATTAGGTCAAGTTTTTTTTTCTGGTCACTGAATCTACGGTCCAATTCTTGTAGTCTGAGGGTTTCTTCGCCGTGTTTTATCACCCCTTAAGCTTTATTATTCTCACTTAATCATCTCTCACAATTCTTATCTCTATACATTCTATCCGCTATTTCTCATGTCTCTTGTAGTACCTCGATATTGTATTTCACTCGATTTATCGCCTCGTTTCTATTGCATTGTTGAGGGGTTACCTTCAAACTGCTGACTGCGGATAGTGGAATCGAGTCTTTTTTTTTTGTAAAATAAGTGAATCGTTCGGCCCCAGAAATCCGGGACGAAAGATCACAGTCTAGTGCCGGATGCTGCAGCGTTTCGTTTCCATTCGACGAATCAATTTCCACCTGAATTGCTTCAGAAATTGTATAAAGATTGCTATGAGAAAAAGTCTCGAATCAAGAATGATTTCCGTATCGGATTCCAATCGTATTAAATTTCTTCATCAATCGATCATCCTGATCGCAAAGGTGAGAAGAGTAAGATGCTAATTTATGAGTACACTGAACTTTTTTCATGAATAATTCAATTAGCCTCGAAAAGGCTGACGCCCTTCTACCAACCACTACACGACAGTCGAGAACACTGATCTTGACGTTCTTAATTCACCTAGGATTTTCACTGGGAGGGAATTAGGTGCGCTTTTCTCGCCCTATGAGGGTCCCGATTCCGCACCCTTTGGTATGTCTTACTCGCGTATGAATTTTCCGCCTCTCCTCATGTTCTCTAAAACAGCTGTGTGTCCCTCCCTATGCCAACAATCTCATCAAGTATTTAACCGGATGTCTGGCTAATTCGATTTCTTGACAACTCGGAAAACTTTTGAGGGTAACATTTTCACCGGTTGTCAAATTAACTTGACAGTTCAATTCACTTTTCTGGCTTGCTCGTCAAGTTTTTGTTGGATTCTAACGAAAGTGGAAAATTGAGAGAAAAAAAATCTACGACTGAATGGGTAATGTTTTAATTTAAATTCACCTTCTTTAGCATTCGCCTCTGCGGCCATTTTTAAATCCGTTGTTTTCACGCTGAAGTAATACCGCCTGCACACCTCGTTCTTTTTACGTCGAGAAAATGTAACAACTATTTTAATGCTCCAGCTTTTATTTGCGAATTAGGTATTCCAGAGTAGACTCTGCTATACAGGGTTCAAAAGTAGTGGAGATTGCACTGAGAAAAAGAAAATTTGTATTCTACAATGTCCTGAATATATAAATTCTATTGTTACCCGTGACGTATCTCTGTTCATGATAAATATAAATCAGTTATTCAGTACATAACGTATTTTCACAATTATCCAAAGAAATTGTATAATGAACATTACATCCCCTTCTATAAGACATCCCGAGCCAATAACTTTTCTCGCTTTCGCAATTAGATTTCTTCACGGACTAATTTTCTCTCCCGGGTTTCTCTTTCCACTTCTATAAGCCGTCGACGTTACTCGACGACGAGGATTAGCGCGAAAACAAAAGACATTCGGAGACAGCTAGGCTTTCATCGATAGATGGCTGCTAAGAGGTAAAAAGGACCATTGAAGCCAGTAATGCTTCCCTTCGAATCCTGTCTTTTTTTTCAGTTATTGTTATTATTATTATTATTATAGATTTTTGTGAACTCTAATGAATTTGGATAACCTTCATGGTACACAACTTCGAGATGGGGTCTGTAAAAAATCGAACCCTGACGTCAAACTTTCGAGAGTTTGTAGCCAAGGGTTTTATAATGAATGAACAAGCCGACTTTGCTAAGTCAAGATGTTGGAACATACTTTCCCGGGAAAAGGAATTAATTTTCTTCTCCACACTCTGGAGGGTTTCCGCCGAGGTACGCGGGTGCTACGTGCCTACAAACCTTGAAGAATTTCAAGACTCGTTCTCGTCATACTCGCAACTCAAGATTTATCAAAATTCCGAATGAGACTAAACAGAAAAAAAACTACAGGTTTTAAGTCATATCTCGAATCTGACGCTAAATCGACGTTTATTTTTCGATTAAAAGACCTGCAATAACGATAAAAAGTTGAAATTAACACGAATTATTATCATTCATTCACACAAGGTTGATTTTTGACCTAATTTTTTTATGACACGACAAGAAAGAAAAAGCTCGTTGGAAATTCACGTCATGAGTAAGCTTAATTTTTCACCGAGTCAACGCCACATTTCATTGACGTGAAGAATTCAATTTCGTGTCGGAATAATCCGGCATTATTCTTTTAGAATAATTACTGAGAAATTTAAACCTAGAAGATAACGAAGTAGTAGTGAATTAATGAAAAAGGAGTCCGTCGACCACCTGTTAAACCGTTTCATTATTCTACTTTCCTCGGTACTTCCTGTTATTATATATTTTTTTTCTGTTTCCACTGTTGAACGAGTAACCGAGATTAATATTAATATTGAAAATATGAAAACAAGCGAGACCGCGCACGCGATCACTTTATTTCGCTCAATTTTCAAACCGGACTTCAAATTTCCGGCTTTAATCGTGGACGTCACCCTGACAAGGGCTCGCGGCGACGGTGCAGAAAAAATGTGATTAATGGGTTGAATCAATCGTTACATCCACCGTGTATACAGCGATATAAAGAGATCGGGATAACTGAAAAATAACATTTATTGATTAAATAATCTACCACTGCCGCTTAAATTAAAAATTAATTAGTAAAGATCTACAAATTGGTTGAGACCATTATCTTGGCCTACTATTGAATGAACTCGATCCGCTACCTTGAATTGAATTAAGGTTCTCGAATTCAGTTTTTTCATCATATCTCGATAAATATTAATCCCATCGCAACGGAGGTTATTATAAAAAATAAAGCTTACTGAATTCTCTATAACAAAGGTTTGATAAATTTTTCTCGTATCTTCAATAGTTTCTCTCCAATACACCAGTGAACACGTACATAATTTCTAACTGTAATAGGAAATACAAATATCGATACATTCAGCCCTGCATTGCACAAAAACTATCAAAGATATGAAGAAAATGTATTGATCTTTTGTTGTAGATAATTTAACAGACTTCACTTTTTGTACCAACCTTTGTGACGATGGTATCAATAGTTGTCGAGATATGATCAAAAGACTGAATTCGACCCCCTTTCTTTTTCAAAACGTTTCATCTTGGGGATTTTCAATCATGACCCTTTATACACAAATGTATCATTAATCTTGACCTTCGATATCCTTATTTTTATTTTTCGTGTCTGGAACTCCGTCGCGTCTCACCGATTATTTTTTGACACTTTTAATTAAAAATCTTCATCCAATTTACGCCGAAGTTATTACTTTCGGAGAGCTCAAACGTAGGTAGCAATTACGCGCTGATTATGAAAGCGATGTTCTGATCTGAAAATCGTTCGCTTATAATCTCCTTGAGGAGCTTTGCGAAGGAGCCGGGCGCCAAGGTCAATTCCAAGCGTTAGTCTTGTATCAGCTGCACAATTCCTGCCTCTGGCTAGACGGACCAAATTAATCGCTGTCACGGGTACTTCTCTAACCAAAATTCATGTTCTACACATTTTACACTTAAGCACTCCTCGCATTCGAACCAGAAACTTCTATCTACGCATTTACAGCGAGTCACACAAATCACATGAAACACCTTGAACGATGTGTTGAACATTCAAATTTGAATACAAGCAGCAGGACTTTCTAGAGTGAGACAATGAGCGGCGGTGTTCATTTGTGTCATTTAGAATGCAGAAAGTTTTCTATTCTCTCGACAAAAGTTGGGACAGAGGTTCAGTCAAGGTTGGTTAAACATTTGAATGAATAATACTGTCCCTTTATAGCAGCCACATATTCTTCACCAGAGTTTAAGTAAGGCAAATTTCATTCTTAGCCATGTGTAGTTAATTGGTGATACAACTACGTGTATTAGCCACAAGCTCGTCCTTTACAGCGTGAATCTAAAGTACCGCGACATTCATCAGTTTGCTTGCTATTCGAAGGACTCTTATTGTTTAAGTTTGCATTCCATTTTGATTTGAAGACTTTACGGGGAAATAATCGTTGTCATTTGTTCAGCGGTGAGTAGAGTGCAATTAGTTTGATTACGTGTTACGTATGCGGGTACAGCTATCCTTCGGTATGTGAGCCGAGTGTATTGTAGCAGTTGTAACAATGAAACGCGCGTTATCACCATCTGCTGATTAAAATATCCGACAAACGACGCGGACGTGACGCGGAAATTGAAAACTGAGTTGAACTTTTGAATCCCGGTTTCTGAAAAAAGATGTATAAATCTGTCCGTTACCGAGCAAACTCGTCAACACCCCAACCAGTATAGAAATAAAAAGGAAAATTAAAAACAAAAAATACGAAACAACAACTAGAAGGGGGTATTTTTTGTTGCTTCATTAGAGACCACATTTACGCTGGATAAATAGTATAATATTTCAACTAAATCCAGTTTTATTCAGTTCGGACGTCACATGCACCAGTTATTTTTGTGGCTGAACGTTTCGAGATTGTTTTACCCTGGTGAATCTTGGCCGAAAAGTCCAGGTTAATGCTTCGAATGACCTTCTAATGACTCTCAAAGCTGGCAGCATGGATCATCTTAATGTGCAAGATTGTGTTTGATGCTGTGTGTTTTTCTTGTCAGAGCAATAGTAGGTGAAATTGATGAGCAATGAGTAGAATTGAAATTGTCTTCGCAGTCTGGGTGTAATTCTATTCTGAATTCGAGGGGTCGACAGCGTCTTGCTTGTTTACTCTGATCAACCCTGAGGTTTCAGTTTCAGTTATTACGGTTCAGTAAACTGTGGAACGTCACTCAAGTATTGTTGGACTCCTCTGCCAACTTTGTTGAGTAGGTATCCCATTCCGTGCGTGAACAATTTTCTCGATTGAGAGGATCATCGGAGCTTGAACTACGCTACGTAAATTAGTAGGGCTTCGAAGCATCATCATCACCGTGGACGAAAAGGTCGAACCCAGTCAAACGTTTTCCGGCTGCGGAAAGAAATCTAATGCACATCAGTGTTATCTTGTCGAGATGATTTCGGATTCTTTACCAAGTGAGAATATTCTCAAGGAGTTCTAGAAAAATCGTATCACACTTTTACTCGGCCCCTGGATAGCTGCACAAAGAACTTGAACGAAGAGTCTGCCTCTATGAGCAAGTAGAGTGGAGACGTGTGCCTTTTGTTCTAAAAACAATGACGTGGGCAGACTCGAGCCCGAGGTACCTTCCTTCAGTCATCAAAGACATCGCAATTGTAAGAAAGATCCAATCGGGATCTTGCATTACCCTCAGCAGCAGGGAGGCACAACTTTTGATGTAATTCGTCGTGAAAATGAAAACTTCCATTTCTGCCGGGGAATATTCCAAACGCTCAGCAAATATTGAGAAAAGCAGGTAAACGAAAATGTTCATCTGAGTATCGTCGGTGGATCGTGAAGCACTAGTTGGTGAAACCTAATTTCGCACACGGTGTGGACAGCGAGTCGCGACTCTTTGTAAGCCAACTCCCTACCGGAGCCCTCTGGCAGTGTTCTAGCCCTGTTCTACAAATCCTCATTTGCCCCCTTGGTTCATGCAAGAGTTCGGTGACAAATCCTGTGAAAACCCTCACGGCATGGGCACTCTGTACTATTTCAAGCAATTCAGCGGCGTCCTTTAATTAAATGGTTCTCCATCAGCTCGGTACCTACTCTCGCCGCTCAGAGCTGACTCAAAGGAAATGTCAAAAGTTAATTTCAAAATCTCTCCAGGTGTGATGCAGACGCGATATTGGAATGGCAAAATAGCTATGTTCGAAATGACGAGAGCGTACTCGAAGCACATTTTGAAACTGAGTGGGATTTAGAGTCCTGGCAACGTCGACGTAGGCGAGCGTGGGCCGATTTAAAGGCACTTGACTGTTTCATTTTATTTTTAATCCACATCATTGCCGGATTGTCATCCCCGTTGTTTTCAGTTTCTCGTAATGCACGAGCCATCGTTTGTCCAAGTACAATATAGAATAGCATTGTGTATTTGGATCAATACTCAATGACTGAACGGGCACGTTCTAACAATAAGCCGACATGGTACAAAAGGAATAAATGAATGAAAACGTGACGTATACACCGTGCACCCACACATCTATAATAATTTCAGATATAATTCTGGCTTTTGTGAGCTTTTCACGTTTTCCAGTAAAGAGCTGCGAAGCCCGGTGCTTATTTTTCCGGTATGGCTCTCTCACATTGTCCGGATCGTCCACTCGTGGAACTCGGAAAACTATTGTCAGCCCGTCTGAATACAAGAATACACCCTGCCCCAATGGATCGGAGGACGGCAGGCTCCCCCAAAATTACCGGAACCACCCTCGTTCCGACCACTGCCTACGTGCATATAAGCTACAAATGTATGATATGTGACCATTGTCCATTTCGCGTGAATTATGGACGAAATCTGAGGACTCATGGTCATTCATTTGCACTCGATCACCGTGAAAGCTCGATCTTTTGATCGGAATCATTTTTCCAATTAAAGCACGGAATATTATAATCGCGGTCGCTGAAAGTTTTTCATGAATTATTTACCCCGTGGCGGACATCCCATGTGTCTCGTCTTTTGACACACGGTATTCCGATATGTATCTCGCAAACGGATTACCGTTCTCCGCACTGACGTTCGTTCAATGTCCCTCCCATTTATCTTTTTTTCCGTATCCATTTCCGTGTAAAAGATTGCAGTATACATGTTACCGATAAGGGAAGGAAACACAGACGGTATTCGGGTAAAGATGGATGTTTCAATTTTCACCATTTCTGGGATGGTGGTCGTAGCTGCCGTGGTGATAAAATGGAAAAATGACTACCTCCAACATCCATAACGAAAGAGTTGCGTAGGAGTTTTCGTAACTGTTGATAGATTATTGGAAATAATAGATTCAGAACCCTCGCTCTTGAGGGGCTTAAGTTGAGTTATAGTAGACACTCATTTACCTGGTATATCTTCTTCCGAAATGTCTTATGGAAGAAAGACCAAAAATTCATTCTCTGCGTTTGCAAACTTTGACGAAACTTTGCGCAATTGAACCCAGCTTGTTAAGTTCGAAACCTGGGGGGCGAGGATCGGTGATGGATGAGGGCACATCCGTACTGACTCTTTATGGTCTACCACGCGCAGAAAAGCTTACCTAATATAAAATTCATTTCGCCTATAATTTTGCGGAAATTATTCAAATTCAAATACTTTTTATGTCCCATAGTAAGCTCCAAGATGTTACACAGCTTGTTTTCTCAATTTAGCGACCCTTTCGGATATTAAAATCCATCATCGGAGACGGCTGGGCTGCTCCATTAGTAGACGCCTCTTGACAAAGTGGAGAAAAAATCCCAGATAAAATGAGGGACATTAAAATTTACTCGAAGGATACACTGCTGCTTGCTCTTCTCTCGAGCACAAATATTTGTTACAATTAGTTTACCACTCGTTCGAAGCACGATGATCGATTCTGAATGAGAAAATATTTTCAAAAAATTACTGAAAAACCAACAGCATTAACCACAGTTGACTCATGACCATGGCTACCTTCCCCACTCGAACCATGCTTCATATCCGGCAGAGAAACAAAGAAATGCGCGTAGGTGGTGGAAAATGTTTGAAAATTCAACGTCAAATTCAAACAATGGTGAAAGCAGGGTGAGAATATGTTTTTTTCAACAGTTCGAGGTTCTAAGGGTAAGTTTTGTGTAGCAACAAATTGTTGAGAACGAGGATTAATTTCATAATCCCGGGCGCGATTTAATCCCGGATTAGCCAATCCAAATCAAAGTTTCAGTTCACCCACAAGGTGCGGTGTGCAGAGCTTAAATACCAAGGAAGCATCTCCGTTCGGTGGTCAGAGGCCCTGTCGTACAAACTCTGAGGGTTCCTCTCCGGTAACATGATGGCAGAATTTGCCTATGAAACTAGATACGTTGGATGGCTAATAGAGTTTAACTATACGAAGGGACGTCAGAGACAATTATACATTCGTTTACAAAATTATACGTCAGAGACAAGATTGGTTAGAAGGTTGAAATTAACTTGACATTCTAATCTTAGTCTGACCAAACTTTCCTATGATCGATCAATCCGAACGGATGGCCGACATGCGTGACAAAAACAACGAATATGTTCCGTAAATACTCACAATGTATACAGCTGATATCGACGAACGACAATGACGTGAATATTTCATCCGATAAGTACAGGACCTAACCGTATCTTTATACCTACCCTCGGAAATTCTCTCTTTCTCTCTCTGTACACGATAGACAATCACGCAGTTTTAATATTCCATAGAGAGATAGCGTGTCTGATAAACGAAACTATCTAACTACTCTAATTGTTAATTTCGTCTTATAGCTAAGTCAGGCTGATTCCATATTCCATGTTTATTGTCCGTAGGACCATTTGGAAATTATCTTGTAGCTCGCCTACAGCTGACAATGGAATCAGCCAAAGTTAGGATAAGTCTCAAAATCGCACGAAACTGCTCGGAAAATAATATCACTTACTACTTTGACCAGTAACACTTCTAGGGATGATCTTCACGTACCACAAGTTTGAATTGAATGTACGAGATATGTAGGTTCCCGTCTGAGCATCTCATTAAATCACTTAAATCGCATGCAATCACCCGGAAAATCAGGAAATTGAATAGCTTCTCGGTATAGTTTACTGCCCAATGTTCTTGTGGAAGGAAGCTAAGGTATTTTTTTCAATATAAGATTGGACACCCCACATCCTCGAGTCTTTTTTCCTGCGAATATCGAATTCATGTTCTAAAGCTGTGCAGATAGTCGTGCGTGCACAATACCTGGACGAATGTATGGTAGTTTTTAGTCAAGGATTAGGCAGATCGAGTTTATAACTGGCAAGCTTTCAGAATGAATTTGACCAGTAAAAATGAATGAAAAATAATATTTTCATTTGAAAAAGGTCTCTGTGAAAGGTTTTTTTACCCGCTTCTCGTATTAAACTTTCCACAAAAGTTCCCCGACTGCATTTATACTGCACATTCATAAAATGCCAAGTAAAATACAAATTATCAGCATCTGCAAACAAGTGTATAAAGTCCGGGGGGTGTGTGCAGCTTGCAATTAGTGAGCAAAAAATGAAATTTTTTTATAAATAAATAAAAACTACCCATTGGCAACACTTACCATTACCGTTTGTATGTCAACGTTTATTTTGCTGCATATGAGTTCGGCGAACAAACATCGCTGATTACGCCAGTAGCCAGTGCCAATTTTGTTCCCTTTTTACGTGAAACAAAAAAAAAACAATATCATACATTACCAAGTGGGTTCGATATCGGTCAGACCCGGACTAGAGCTTATTGCGTTATCGTCTAAGTGCAAAATTTTTCGTACATAAGTTATACCCGTAACCTTCACGTCGGTATCGAAATAGACCCGGGCCATGGTACCAATTACTGACAATCTACGCAGCACGCGAAACCACGTACTTTCGCGTGATACGTTGGTTCACTTTTATTTTCCTACGAAGCCAGAAATGGCGTTGCCGCAAACGCGGTAGCTTTGAGGGGTGAAAACAATATAATTCTTGTACTGAAATCGACTCGTATCAGTAACGGTCGATTAAGTTTCGTATATCAGCCGGTGGCCGAGGTATCCGTGAGCGGAAGTACCCACGAACCAAGGGAGGCTGGGTGATCTCGTTTCAGTACCGGTAGAGGAAACCCGTTAAATCACATGGCAGTATCATCCCTCTTGTCTGGTTGACGTAATTTTTGATAATAATTCACGCGAGAGGATTTCTACTCTCAAAGATAACGGAAATGAGATAGCAAGCGGTTGAACCCCCGAGTAAAGGAGATTCTGCCACCAAGACGAATGGCCCACATGTTATACGTGTAGGTGCGCCTTCAAGGGTCACATACCATAATACGCTTCTACGAAATTATCATTCTAAAAAATTGTCACATTTTTGTCACGCTATAATTTGTCATTGATAATTAAACTTCGATGCCCCGTTAAATTGAATCGGAGACTAAATTTTTCAGTGCGTCTGAGTTTGAGATTTTTATTGAATTTTATAAATTCAGGAGCCGAGGATCGTTTAATTTTCATTTCAAGAAAATATACGGTATAATATTCCCGGGTTATTTAATGAATTATTCAACTGAGCTATCGGAGAATAACTTTCCGCACAACGTGCACAAAGTTCACGTTTATACAATACGGATATATAACATGGTAGTGTATACGTCCGCCTCGGAGCTGTTTATAAGTCATCAGCGTGGGCGTTTGGCTATCCATGAACAACCATCGAAAAGCAGCGTCATCATTTTACCATTAGCCCATACATGATGTAATTGATTTTTCGTCGCGGCCACCGATCGACCATTACCATTTTAACAACCTTTTTTTACCTCTCTCTCTCTCTATTCATAACCCATACCTGTGGACCGGTGCAGCGGCTATTCATCCGTTGCAAGAGCAACAAACAAAAATAAATAAATAAATAAAATATCATAAATCCGAATCCCAATAAAAAAATTTATTCATTCAAACTCTCCGACCGATAACCACCGGTATTGATCACGAAGTTTTATTGAATTCTAACGAAGACTGAGATTTATGGAAAATATAAATTATACACTAGGGTAATGGGCTATCAAAAGTTCAGTCGTTTCGGGTAAATTTATCAGGGTCTGTGATTATACTTGGGCAGCTATAGCACACCTTCTGCTGGAAAAGATACCGATCATAGCCCTTTTATTACACCCAGTATACTTTTCCTTGTCACATTTTTATTTTATTTTTTTTTCATTCCATCCATCAAGCAAAACGCACGGTTGTCGAAGTATGCTGAAGACACTTGGGCACGTTTTGCGCTGATGCCGTGCAGGAAATGTTGGTGTTCCTGGAGAGCATGATATAGCTATGGTCACACATGTGTGCGATGTGGAGGATCGAAGGTGGGGTGGGGGGGGTACCATGATCGATGACAGAGGGTGCATGTGACTAAAGTATTACAGTGCACCAGCGTCCTTGTGCCTCGTACCACCTTCTATGTGCCTCTGCACCTCTATCCGGTGGCGGTGACAGCCGACAAGCGACAGGAGATGGGAGACAGTCGAGAGTCAAGCTGAATTTCCATACGTACACCACGTTTAATGATGTGTATGTATATATATATGCATTCGCAAACAGATATGACAAATCCAATCACACATAGAGAGCTTTGGCGGTATGGAATTGAGCGGAAGTCGGTTTCGACGCTTCTCTCAATCTCCAGATGCCTTAGTTTCCGGTTGGGGTTAACGCGGATATCTAAAGCCAATCATACGCAACACTAGACGTGGTGTTCTCAAGATTAATCACCTGTTACCTGAACGAAGGAGGGTAAAAGTTTGCATCTGGGTCGATGTTCATTCGGTGATGATTACGATGAAGCAGTTTTTATGCCCGCTTTGTACTTTTTACTTTTTATTTCACCTTGTTTCATTTTCTTCTTACATCTACGTCTATGAAAGTAGAGAAAAAGTTTCTGTTCTCATTCTCGGAGTATAACTTTCTGGGAAATACTTGAAACTCGTTTATTCAATAGCCCGCCGGTGCAAGCTCGTAACTGTAATGCCGTACATGGGTACAATGATGGGTAAGCTGTTATTGCACTAAAGCTGGGATGTTGTTATACTTTCAGAATCCCTATTCCGCTGGGATCTTAAAGCCAATGTCCTGGTTGTGTTTCCCAACCGAAAGTGCATTTCTTATTCATTCAGTCTCCGGAATACACCGTGACTAACATAAGTAGAACCCAGATATCAACAGCTGCATCTGCAGATTGTATCAGAACGAAAAACATTCACTTCAAATTCATTTTCAATCTAAAACAATAATCTTCACTCTTGAGATCAATGGACTTCCACAAAGAGCTTTTCGTCAGAGACGTTTCAAATTCAGTGTCTCTCAATTATTCTCAATTGATTTTCGGTATAACCTCGTTTCATTGCACTCAAGGCCAATTACCAGATCGCTTGATACGGCGTACAAAAAAAAGCTCCCCACGGTATTGTTATCGTCATGACTCCAAAAATTCTACCAGCTAATTGAGGCCTCTGTTTATTAGGCGAAGACGCGGCGGGGAATCGATGGATTTGGCTTGACTTTTTTTCGTATAAGACGATCACTGCCCTTCCGTGTAGTTGGCTCAATTCGGAAAATGAATCTAGCAGCGGTGCGGTACTTTGAGCAGGAAGTTGATCAGATCCGGAACCGAATTGAAGCGGTGGTCGATGTAATTTTGTTGGAATGATACATCACGGTATGCTAATTGATTGTCAAGTATGGATGTGGGCGGGTGAAAACGTACGGGTAGAATAAATATCCTAGATTCAACAACAACCAGTAATTACCATTTCGAACGAACATGTGTCGATTGAAATGATTTAAACGGCAAACGTTGTCGGACGAATCAATGGCTCTGCTCCGCTGGCGTGTGACTTTGACTACAGTTCGCGTTGACGAGGTCTGGTCTAGAACAAATAATTACACAGGAGAATCTATCTGAGGCACATGATCCACCCACAGTAGTCGATTAAAATACAATTCCTTTCATTTATGCACGTGTATACATATAATACTCGATAACGAGGCTATACGGATCGGTTTTACGTAACAATGAAATCAACGAGAACGAAGGTATTAATTTGAGCCGTATACGCTTTCTGAATTCTGATCCTCAACGGTACCATAGTTAGAGGCAATCAGACCAAATACGTCCGACAAAGCACTCTCGGCGTCATTATCTAGTCTGGTACTATGAAATAATCGATAGATGTGCATCTGTGATGCACAATTCGAGTCCCACGCGAAATTTCCACCGTCTCTATGATCTCGTAGTCTTTCTGCAGCCGATTAACAAAAGAGGGACTGGAAAAAAAACGGTAATCAGCTTTAAAATTTGCGTTCCAACGTCTCTTGATTAGAGTCTAGATACTTTCCAGTCATTCGTCTTCTGATGGATGAAGAAATAACTAAACAAGGCTCGCTAAAATGTGCAGAGGGATGTTATAGCACGTGGGTAGATCGTGATGAGCAATCGCGAACGGTGTGAGCTAAGCAGATAATTCAAATGAACAGAATGTGATTCGTCCTCTGTAATATGGGCAGGGTATAAAGTCAATCAATCTGGCTATTCCTGTGGTGGTTTTGCGGAGGAAATGAAAATTCCGACAAATTGTCAGATCGTTGGTTACGTATACAATCGATCACAAGGCACGTAATCATCAGGGTGGAAATGTTATGATCGTTAAAAAATTCAAAGGTAGATATCGAGCGACTGGCTTCGAAAAGGATGAAGGTAACGATGGATGATCAAAAGAAAAAAACATAGTATTTGTTTATTCGGAAAACAATATTGTGGATAATGTCGCTTATCGACCAGATACTGAAATAGATATGTGACCTAGGGGCTCAATTTCTGTCGACAAACATTGTCATTCATCGATCAGGTCAGCCAATTTTATTTCACGGTATTCCCAAAGCTGCAGATATAAGAATTGTGAGAAAAGCTCGGGGAGTCGGACCGAGGTTGTAGTAGAAAAGAAAATTAAATTATCTGCCAAAGAATAAATATACGATAACTGTGAACCGCAATATCCACCAACCCATTCAGAAATGGTCCTTATTCACACGTCCGAAATAACGGAAGCACGTTCTCCCATAAATAATTTGAGGGGATATCGCCTAAAGTTCGAGCTTACTAAGGTCACAAAAAACAGGCGCTGATCCTTTCGGAATTGAATGTTATCCGAAAGGGTCAACCTGCAAAATATCCGTTAGCTGTGTCTTTGCTGTCACTTTTGCAAATTTGATGGCACATAAAATGTGTCTGATCGTCGATTTGAATGTATTTCGTGTTTCATCCGGAATTGTTTGTCATGTTACCCACGAATTTCACTAAATCTGTGATAACGATTGGTGAATTAAACCAGTCCATCTTCTGAAGTGCAGTTTGGTAGAGTATTTAGTATCATCATGAGAAGCGCATGCGTCTCTTGGCGTCGCGGCGCCCGGATTTAGTGCGCTCGGTACCGCGACGCCGTGAGGACGCTTTTCGCGCTCTTTTAACAACTGGTGTGTCTGAAATACGGAAGATTGAGAAAGTTCTTATCATCAAGGAAGAGTAAAACCGAATGAGAAATAGTCGCGTAGTTTTTAAGTCAATCGTAAAAAAAATCACGTCAAATTTTCAAAATATAGTGAATGACACAAGTGCAACCGAAATGAAACAAAATGTTTTTCTTCATTAGTTCAAAATCGTCTTTCATTTAAAGCTAACAAATCCTCATAATTTTTCAAGTTTTTATTCTTCCAAATCTGTTTGTTTAATAAAGTAAAGTGTAGCAACGAAACAACGATGCTACTTGGAAAAGTTCCATTCAACAACTGGCTACAATTATATTGCACCCCCGATAATCTCGTGCTGTGTAAGTGTCTAAAAAAGATTTATATTTCGATCAAGATCAAAATAAGGTCTAATAAAGAATGCAATTTTTTCACAAAAATGATAATGATTGAATTTTCTACACAGCTTCTGCCTCATCCCGAGCTTCTTTCAGTAGATTAGGTCAACCGTAGGTTCAGACGAGGCGGTATGCTCGATTGTTCATCAATCAAGCCCCCGATCTTTATGATTGTAACTCAACTAACAACAGGCGTGAGACGGAATGGGTTCATTTCTGAAATTAGATTAGTCTTAGTCTCACGGGAGCCGCGACTGACAAAAAGATTATTAAATCAATAAAAAAAACTTGTCAAAATTAACTGCACTTGATCTTATCTCTCTCGATTACGTCACTCATCCCGACTCACCGGTTTCCGTTCGGTGATGCCGGCCGATATCACGTCAATCAATCGGTGATCGACTAGGTAAGGAATATAGTTCGCAGCTCACTCTGGTATTCTCGGATCATTGGTGGAAGAGCTTGATCCGCTGCAGGTCCGAGAAAAGTTTGGAACAGGATAAATTGGACAGGAAGCCTGACACACATTCGAAGTTTCGCGTGCATCTTGCATCTGGACAAAGTCACCTGGTACCACGTTGCAAACGGTTCTTTCCACAATCGGACCAATGTTTCACGTCTCGTGGTGTATTTGTTTCTTGTATCGATCGATATCGGTAAATAAAAAAGGAGGGTTCTTCTTAGAGCAGGATCGTCCCTCGTAAAAATTTCAATATACGATAGAACGTTTCGGTTCCTGTGAGAGGTTATTCTGAAACCGTAAATAAAAATGAAACGCAATTGCATATCGCCATTGGTTCTGTTGGTGGCCGTTTATTCCAGAAGATTGACAAATTGCTTTCTAGTATCGATGGACACCAAATTAGTGAGTTAACCAATGGACACTGTTACGACCGTGGAATTTAGTTGAATTGGTGGTCCGTTTTTTTAGCCAATCATAAAGAAACCCTGACCATCTGCGAAAGCAATTTATTCCCGATGTGTCATTACGCGGTGTTAATAGAAATGAATGGCCATCAGCCAAGACTGAACGACCAAAGTGTATCACTTCTAACGCGTGTCTATCGCAGCTTAAAGTATCGTAATCTGCTCAGGGGTGCGCTGACAAATTGGTTTAACCCTGAAACTGTCCTAGGCTTACTCGAGCACGAAATCGTCTGAAACGATTAGTTTTTATTGTAATGCTACTGCGAGTGGAGCAAAACTTGATCAGCCACTTTCATCGACTTTTATTAGCGTGCTCGAATACGAAAAAGAGATTTTATTGATAGAACGGAGTAGTCTAATCATTTTATGGAGTGGTTCAGAGGTCGAACGACCAGAGATGATCTGTACTCAGTTTTCATTACCACCGCGCAGATATATACACGGAGAAGAGACAGAGGCGACTAATGAACGCCGGTAATTGTGGTCAAAGTATCAACGGTCAATTTATTGGTGGACCCTTTGATCACGCGAAACAAAGACACGTAGTATCTATTATGCATGCGAATAATGTCCTGCGGGGTTCGATCGGGTTAATGAAGGCTATAAAAGAAGCTGAATCGAATTTCGCGGAAATTTTATTCCTCTCCGATGTTATGCGGACCTGCGTTTCCCCGCTTTAAGAGCATTCAAGAATTAAAATAAGGGATTCAAGCTGTGGACAATACCAGAATTTATACTCGGTACGTATTCAATGACAAAAAAACTTGCACACGTCGAGCAAAGTCATAACACCGAAATAGAAACGGGCTTAGGAGGATGAAAGAAAACGGAATGATACAAAAATAGGAGCTTTTCATTCTCAGAATCAATTGTGACAGTCTGATCTCATCGTCAGTACCTAAAATACAGATTCATTGGTTATATGGTGGCACTATATTGTTGACGAATGGCTTTACTTTGCTTAACTTTGGTGGTTGACGGATAGAAACGAGGGCTGAGATTGGTGCGAGAAAGCAACTGTTTATAATCCATCTTCCTTCCATTCATCTGTCCATTGCATGTCCGTCGAGCTGACACTGCGAATGACACATCAAGAAACTAGAATTTTCTTCAACATCGTAGTGTCGAAAAATAGGACGTTTCATGAGGTCCCATTGCAGTATCAGTCCATCAAAAATTGCAGGAGAAAAAGAGAAATTGTTGTCTTTATGGCAGCTGCGGAAATGTCAGAGCATATACCACCAACGCATTTCAATCGGTTCAGAATACTCAACCATATATGCAGGAATATATCAAAACGTCAGGAGTTCAATATGGGTCATCAAATGTCAAAGGTTGAAGCCAAGATTTTTCGGATCGCTTCGATTCCCTCGCTACTTTGTTACATTAAATATCGCAGATTGCGTCGAGTAAGATCTCTTTGGCCTCAATCTGTCAAGAATTAAGGTAAATCAGTGATTCAATTGTTCTCTCCGCAAGCTCTCCAGAATATACCACTGACAGCTCATACAATGATTTCGCTCAAAGTCAACGTGAATACAAGTCGACTATCGTCTAATATAGGAACTCAAATCTGACACTGATTGTGAGTAAGACACAAGATTAACCTCAGCGTTAGCTTCAGAGAGGAATCTGATTGTGATGCGCGTATCATGCTTCAAATTTTATACGAGTAACGTTATAGCATTTGGTGAGTTTCAATGGGTTCGTTTCATTCATTGAACTCATATTCATTCACTCACCTCGGCGGAGAGCCTCGGGGTTTGCTGAACGAAACACCGAAGTTTCGAACGATTAGCATTCGTACACGTCCGTAGAAAGGTGTAAGCGGGGTTTAAACGGGTCCATACCGATACGTTTCTGCTCCATATTGCACGGATTCGTGGTCCTATAATCACAGACTGAGGTCTCAGGCCGTGAAATTTACACAGCTCTGCAGAGCTTAAGAGTTCAGAATCCTGCAGGCAGCAGTTATTTATAACGATAATGGACGTTCCCATTGATCAACGTGTATCTTTACGTAAGATACTGAGAAGAAGAGGTTTGAATGTCCTGTGAAACTCTCATTTCGACTGTGTACACATCCCACACATGTACATACATATCCGTGTGTGCTTTCCACGTACGAATACCCGTCCCCGGCTGGCTGACTTGCACACAGGGTGTTCCGGGTTCGTAGTGACAGCCAGGAAGCGAGTCGAGAGTACCATAATCGAAAATTGGGAAATGACCAAGTATTCTTTTTTTTTTTTTTGACAATAGTACCGTTGAAGTTGGTTATCGACGAACAGAAAGGACTCACTTCTGTCATTTTCGATTCCTCCCACATTTCATACCGTTGTAATAAAAATAGTTTGCGTGTATGGGAGGCGAGGTGATGAAAAACATGGAAACTTTTTGGGGATTCCGTCGAATTGACTTCGCCTACACTTTTTCCGAATAAATTTACCGAATGGTGGAAAAATATCTTGAAAATACACCGGTAGCGGTAGCACCTTCGTCAAATTATGTTATTGCTATATTCCATCGCATTTTCGTATTTGACATTTCAAACACCGCGATCTATATCGATTATATTCTCCACCAGAGAATATTTCGTTATTAATAATGTGCTCTCAATCGAATCTTAATCAATTCCGAGCTACGATGGAGTGGAAGAAGTGAAGCTGCGGATTGAATAACAGCAATTTCACCCTGATTAAACTTTGTCATCAAATATCTATCGGACTTGTTATTCCATTGCCTGGCATGTTTTATCCGTCCATTTTCACCATAAAATTGTATTGTATGAGATTGCAGCATACGAATACCTACTGCGTTTTCTTCGACCAACGGACCAAAAAACAGCGTTAATGGGCCTGTGTCAATTGGTCCGATGGTAGCGTACAGAACATGAAATTTGTTAGAAATAATCCAACTTCATTGCGAGTAGCGGTTCAAGCTTCGGATGCAAATGTCACTCGATAGTCTCAGGTCGTATTAAAGCTCGAAGTCATATGATGTCAGTTTCTTCGCGAGGAGCCAATTAGCGTCGTTCAATTATTTATTACTCGTAATTGATGATATAACTGATTGATCAACGGCTAATTATAAGTTATATAACTTCGTATTGTTTGACTGAGTATTCCTTAAATTCTCAGTATTTCAGATATGGGTATGAAAAGCTGGTAACCAATATTATTTTGTTTTGCGATCGTTACTTTGAGAGAAAAACCGACGAAGGATGGTTGAAAATATTTTCAGCTTTTGTGTACTTGTTCAAATTATTATTAAACAATTTCTTACGCTCCAATTTTTCCCCTTTCTTGTTTCAGAGAGAAATTATGAGAAAAGTACGGCGGAGGTGGAAGCAGTGATATCAGGAATGTAAATCGTCGGAGAATAATAATAAGAAGAAGAAAATTGGTGAAAAAAATAAGATGACAAGAAGAAGAAAAAGAAAAATGCGGTTCGCAAACTTTGAGAGGATTTCCTAAAACAATAAATTTAATAACAAAAAGATGAGACCCAAGCGAATTAAAAAAGAGTTATGCTTCAGACTGCTCAGATACAGACAATGTTTGAAATATCGAAAGATTATTTAGCTTTGAATATATGGATCGTGGATCGGCTGGTTCTGACCACAACAAACTATAATTTAAACAAACAAGACAAGTTAACTACGTAAATTAAATTAATAAACTTCTTAGGAGATAATCGATCTCGCTATAATAATGTGATCAGAAACTCAATATCATTCGTTTTATTTTTCTGGCTGTGATTTTTAAACTTACTACGCACGAAGATAAAATAAACATTTAATAATTTGATAATACGATTAATTAATTAATTAATTACAAATATATGTGTAAAGGCTGATTATAAAATATTTATGTCAATAAGTTATCATCAATTCCATTCAAATCTCCGTTGATAAACGTAAGTGCGAAATCAGTGAATATATTAGGCAGTTTATACACAGCCTCGCATCTATAACGTAATCAATAATTCGTCAACATCAGGTACCATCGAACCACCGCTCGCGTACCTTAATTAAGTGTTGCCGTTAATAATTGTGTCATCCTAAATACTATTAGCCTTGGTGTCCGTAACCACTACAGTGTCTGATGACAATTATACCTATAATTAAATTAAATTAATTTAAGCTTACGAACAACCAAAAATTTGACCAAAGACAAAAGACGATATGGTGCGTTAAGATAATTAAGTTAGGAACAAATTGGATTCGTGGAATAAATGAATCAAGGGTAATGGGGGGACGAAATTAAAGAGGGATTAAAAAGTGAATGGATTCGAAGATTAGCCCTTCGGCCTCTTCTTACACTTCGTTCAAAGCGATAATGGTGGTACGTTGCGTTTCTTTTTCGCTCATCTAGACGCGAGTAAAGAAAAGACAAGAAAAAATGGGGGACCGGAAGTGAGGCTAAGATGCGAGAGCTCAACGAGTCTGCCTGTTCAGCGCTATACGAGGGCGTCGAGTGGGCAGGGGCGGGTATCGTCGCGACGCTCGTCGTCCTCGCCGTCGTTAACGTAATGGTAGTCCTGGGCAACGTTTTGGTCATTTTAGCCGTTTACCATACCTCGAAATTAAGGAACGTCACCAACATGTTCATCGTTAGTCTTGCGGTCGCGGACCTAATGGTCGGTGTCGCGGTGCTACCGTTCAGTGCTACTTGGGAAGTATTCAAGGTAAAATTAATCTGCTCAAACTTTAATGCCTACAAATTTATACGTACAGTGCATGAGGACATCTTGTGCCAATTCTACCGAAAATATTCGCAAAAATTTTATTCGGTTCCAATTTTTACAAAATTTCCTGGAAACGTTGGGGTCTCTTCAGAAAATGGGTCCATGCATGGGATCATTTGACAAAAAAAGTAAAAGTGCTTCGATTGATGATTTTTATGTCATTTAATCTGTCAATTTGGATGGTTTAAGCTAATTTTCGATCATTCCAAAATTATCCCGAAGAATTTGAGCGATGGTTAAATATATGATTTCGATACGAAATCATTGTCTAATTTCAACTGTTTTCAAATTGACAAGTCAATTATTGTTAGAAGTTGATCCATTCGACCCTTGACGTATATAAGCGCTCTTTCCAAACTTTTTTTCACAGCTAATTACATAAGTCTAAACCCTTACTTTTCATGATAAACGTGGAAATCGATGCGGAATGTCTTCGCGAAAAAAAAGTTCTACATTTGAAAATCGGGTGACGCAAGGACCCCATAATCCTGATATAGATGCGAAATATAAAGCGAAGAAATGTTCAAGGATTTTCAAATGAATTTTTTTTCGCAAAATCATTCAGCATGAGTTTTCTTCTTGTGGGACCCCAACGTTTCCTAAAATTTCAGTCAAAATAGTTGTACAACTTTAACGTCTGTGAAAATGAATTATATCTGATCGTATATCAATGAAACGGTACAAATATGTTAAGTGACTAACGTTTGAACTCAATTTAATCTATCCGGGCTCTGTGAAATAGTAATTGCATAATATGAACGGGTTGCAATTGAGTGACGCAGCGTACGAATTTGATAAAATTCGGGGTAATTCATCAATCGCGCAAATTCTGACAAATTACTTTGACAAATTCACACATAACGTAAATCAGTCTGGGACACGGTTCTAACTTTTTATTTCCGCCCCATTATCCTCGTAAAGGTTTGGATCTTCGGTGACATTTGGTGTTCCGTATGGCTAGCCGTAGACGTTTGGATGTGTACGGCCTCGATTCTGAACTTGTGCGCCATCAGTTTGGACAGATACTTGGCTGTTACAAGACCCGTAAGCTATCCACAGGTAATAACAAGAACGGATCAATATTTTCTAGCCCTTTGACGCTACGTAAACTATACAGGGTGAATTTCTAACGATGTAACAGTCCGAAGTTGGCTAGTATCGAGAAAAATTAGCTTCTAAAAGCTCGTTTCTCGATTTCAGTCACCTTCAAGACAGTTTCATCGTTAGGAATGCACCCTGTACAGCTATCAGTGCTGAGAATATAATCTGGAAATAATAATGATAACAATAATTTATTTGTTATTTCCATGATACCTACATTGGATAAGAGAAAAAATTGATGACCTTTGCAGATTTTTTTTTGAATTTTTAATATTTTTATTGCGTAGACTGATTCTTATTCTTCACAATTTATAAAACTCATTGAGATGTATACAAAAATAATGTTTCATGATTAGGAAAATTGCCTAATTCTGTTTTCATGAAAATATCTAGTTTCATTTAGTAGATTCTGATCATTGCGGGTAATTTTGTGTTATTGCAGTTTCTGATCATCATTTCGAATTTTCCAATTTTGGTTTCTCGGAATTCGACCCAAAAAACGGTTTTATACCCATTTTCATGCAAATCGGATTATTTTGGGGTTTTTGGTTACGTTTCTTTTTCATTCGTACAGTGTAACGCAAAAAATGGTTCCAACGACCTAAAGCTGCTCGTGTATTCATCGATTTATTCAAAAATAGAACTGACAAAGATCCAAAGAAACCTGATTTGAAAAGATGCTCAAAAGCTCCGAGTTCGAGGATATTGCCAGAGAACATCCACGTGATTCCGGTTATTTTTCCCTCGACCCGGACATTGCCGTTGCTTGAATCTTTGTTGAATGATCGGATAACGATCAGCGCTGAATGCCCCCGGATTCGGAGATGAGTCGACCTCGACAACCTCGACGGCTACTTCATTAATTTTGTTTTTATATTCCGCATCGAAAGAAAAGATTGATTGGTGGGTGCTTTAAAATGCAGATCATGTCGCCGAAGAGAGCTCGACTTCTCGTGGCAGCCGTCTGGGTCCTGAGCTTCGTTATATGTTTTCCCCCACTTGTCGGTTGGAAAGATAAAGAGGTATAATTAATCTTGATTAATTACTATAACTTGATTATCAACTGACGCAACTACACGCGAAAAAACACTCATAAAAAACAAACAAACGACAATTTAATGAGGCAATTAACGAATTTAAGGGCGATTACGATCTTTCGAGTCCCTGAAAAAACACGTCACAGTAATTGAAGTCGTTACCGTGTAAAAAAAATGCTAAATTGCCAGTCGCCAGTATTTTTGGAAGTAATTTTTGTGCATAATTTCTGTTTAATCCCCGGATCTCGTTAAATTGCAACAAATTTGAAGACACAAAAGTGTTTCTTGGTTCCAGACAGCTCGTTACATGTCCATTCAACGGTCAATTCATTTCCTTTCAAATTTGTCGCCTCAATTACTTGAAATCCAATTACAACAATTGGTGCAAGCTACGCGGCTACGTGTATGAGCGGTAGAATCAATGTACAACGGAACAAACTCCGTAACCGTGACCAGGAAATATATTTCAATTTTTATCAAGCTTGAACGGTTTTAATTGGAGATTGAACATCCGTTCATTAGATCCTCAATTTTATTTTATTTTCCTTTTCATTATATTTGTTTAATCAGGTGTACGCGCCGCACAACGAGACTTCGTCACAATCCGGACCGTACAATACGACAACGATTTTTATTCCGGTCGCTCCGTGTCCATGGATCTGCGAATTGACCAACGACGCTGGCTACGTTGTCTACAGGTTAGTCGATACAGTACCCACTTCTCCAGTTCCTAATATGAGAACTAATCTCTATTCGTGGAAGTTGCGTGTTCATAAAGATTTGGTGGTAAACTTTTTTTTTCCCTCCAAGGTATGGTAATATGGAATTATAAACAACTTAAGCTCGTAGATTGCTCAGGTATATATTTTCGTGGTTCTCATACACGATCGAATAACACACTCTGATAGGCCGCGATCCTTATCCTCTTACGCGGAGGGTAGAGAGAAAAAAAATAAAAATAGCCAAAGTACTTTTGACTCGGCACGATCCGTGGTTATAACCGAACAAGAAAGCTACTCTGTAATTCATACAGAACCTCGAATGCTATGATGTGATAAAAATAACTCGACGCCAATAAAGCTACGTTGGGTACGTGTGTTAAGTTGAGCTGAGTTTCACGCGATGTTCAGAAAAAGTAGAGAAAAAAGGAATATCACACATCAACTCTGTGCAGAGTCTGTCGACTGTTTTGAAACATCGGGTATAAAAGTCTGGGCAGGGCATCTCTGGACCAACTGCGAACGGGATAAAGAATAAAGGTAAAGAGAGACTATGAAACAGAAGTCTTTTACCTCAAGTGAAGAAGACAGGTGGTCGTTTTTTTTTTTTTTTTTTAGTTACCATCAGTGTGGTGATCTTGTTTTGGAATCACTTGAACTTTTGGCAGCTACCTCTTCCAGCTTCACCTCTTTTAGCAAACTTTGTTTCTTTATCTCTTGTTTTATATCTCTTTATCCCATCTCTCGTACTTTAGTTCGTAGTTCTTAGTACTTTCCCACCTGATTCCATCCTTCGAGTCACGGTGCATAAGACCCGATCGATAAGCTACCAGATTTTCACTCACGTGGATATAACGATTATACTTTTATCCTCAATGCAAATCCTTGAATCCTACTTCCTTAATTCCTCTTCCAATTACGAGAAAAATAATAATTTCCACAAAATTCTCAGACACTAAGATTTTTGTCTTCAAATATTAGCTCATAGCCGATTACGCGAAGAAAAAACTGCATCGATTTTTCCGTGTTTGAAAATCCGGGAAAAAGCTCCCAGTTCAAGCTGTATGTGTGTCCTTCCGAACTGTTCAAACAGAAATTTATAAATGTGTACAGTTTTTGCGGTAATTTGTACACAGACTTAATCCTTATTGTAGTGCACTCGGTTCCTTCTACATCCCGATGCTAGTGATGCTCTTCTTCTACTGGAGGATATACAACGCTGCTGTGTCAACGACGAAAGCTATTAATCAAGGATTTCGTACGACAAAAGGCTCCAAAGTGCTCGGCTCTCGGTAAGTATTCCGTAGTTTCTTCATCAACGAAGCATTTGATCCTTGTAATTAATTTCCCAAAGACGAAGGACGACCGTCCATTCTTCGATTCGTGAACAGTTCTTTGCGTTAAGGTTCGACGAGCAAAGGCTGACGTTGAGGATACACAGGGGGCGTGGGAGCCTCCACAATGGTAGCAACAATGGGAGTCCCAGGAGTCCCGAATCGGGACGCAGCTCGGTCAGGAAAGAAAAGATAAAGATATCCGTCTCCTATCCGAGCACCGAGACCCTCAACACAAAATGCAATACACTAGAACGCACGCCGTCAAAGTGCTCGCAAATGTCGGTCCATTACAGTAACGGACAGACGCAGACACAGCTGTGTCCAAGTCCCAGGGCTGCGCATCTGAAGGTACGAAAGTGGATCATCCCCGGCATATTTCTTTTATCAGAAAACATATCTCGGAACGCGGTAATTTCATTTCTGCGTTTCATTCCTTTTTTTGTTTCTTTTTTTTTTTTTTTTTTTTTGTCGTTTCGCTCTTTACTTAGGTTGGGGGAATAAATAGGGTAGGAAGTACGAGGAGACCGAGCCGAAGAAGCAGCTGCGAAAGCCAGGTCACTGGCGACGACGCCTCTCTCAGGGAACTTTCTTCTAGTATAGACGATAAACCAAGGGTACCAAAGATGGGAAAAAGGAACATAAAAGCTCAGGTAACATGCCAATAATATTTCACTCAATCACATCGCCCAGAAAATGTTTACTTTCAATCATAACAGATGACACTTTCAGCCTTTGGCTCTCGTTCAGATTCACAGACGAAATTGAATCTCGTGAATTATATTAAAAGAGTTGTTTGACACGTTCGCTTGACGGAATATGGCTCACCTTTCATACCCACGTACCGAAACAACAACGAAAAGCTCGTCCAGTTCCTTGACTGTGGAATGGAAGAAATTAACCTTCGTCATAAATTTGATCGCGTGGATTCCATGATTTTTCTTGATTTTTTGGGTCGAACCCAAAATGTTTGTTCCGTAAATATCAAAGTCCACGTGGAAATCGAGTTCAGCCTCCCTATAAATTTATTCAGCGAAGTAACTTGGAATAATTGAGACATATTTTACATTCTCCTTGAAAGTAACGATTGCGATAATTTTTTTTTGTTTGACTAGTTATTAAACCATTGAATACATGACTGACAATAAAATAAAATATGAAATGGATCAAAGGTTGTCTGCAGTGTCTGAAAATGTTAACTTTTTATTTTTTTATTTTTAATTTTTCGATATCATTATAGATTATTGAGAAGTATGGCTTTATTTTAACGAACACCCAGTATCGCCGAGAAGTTTTCACATCCTATTTCAATTCGCTAACAATCCCATTTTATCGTGTTCGTCAGTGACAGAATTTTCCTGTAGTTTATCAAGCAATAATTAAATAATACAAGTGAACAATTTCAAAAGTTTCGCAAACCGATGCAGCGAGAGAAATACCTGTACAGGTTATCGATCAGAAGCTCGCAATTATATAACATTCACTGGATTTTTTTATTTTCATCGTGACACCACCCACGCAATCCTATTGATTACCGTCGATCATAGTGTAACTCATATATGCAGTAAAATCAAGAAAAATATTCTCATTCCATTTAGCTATCATGAATCATACTTGAAATGTAACACTGACAGATAAAGTTACGCTCAGCTTCAATGTGTCAGCATTTATGCAAAAGCGAATCATCGCCGGTCGAGGTTAATTGGGGTTACTAAAAATCAATAACTCCTCTCTCATTAAAATAACCCCGCTGAATACTTCAATGAATCTTGTCTTGCTGAAAATGAAAGGCCGGAAATCAAGAAGCGTAACAAATATTTCCCTCAAGATTCAGACCATAAGATATCCAGGATCCGATGATGACACGTCACTTTATCCTTCCACAGGTGAAGAGGTTCCGGATGGAGACTAAGGCTGCAAAAACCTTGGGCATCATAGTCGGCGGATTCGTCCTTTGCTGGCTTCCATTTTTCACGATGTACCTAGTCCGAGCGTTTTGCCCAAACTGCATCCATCCGACGGTATTCAGCGTCCTCTTCTGGCTCGGGTATTGCAATTCTGCCATAAACCCTTGCATATACGCTCTATTCAGCAAGGACTTCCGCTTCGCCTTCAAGAGGATAATCTGCAAGTGTTTTTGCAAGCGTAGAGCAAACACACTCAGACGTGGGAGTGACGGCAGTCAACTAGCGACTCGGTAAGTTTCCATGTTTTTTCAAGAGGTGCAACTGCACGGATAATTGGTCATAAATTACTGTACATTTTTTTTTCTTCTCTGAATTTATTTCTGTACACTGAGCATACGCAACAAATTGCAACGACACAATATCGGGAATTTCAGGAGTTTTTGCTAGTTTCAGACATTTTTTGGTTCAAATTTGGAATTTAGACAATCGTTGTCGAATTCGAATTCGAAACTGTGACCAAAATTTCTGATATAAAAAATGATATTGAAACTACTAAAAGTAATGACAAGTTTAAGTATATAAACGTGCTTGATTCGTGTCAGACAGAAGTTTTGCATCATCCTTAAAATCTGCAATTTATTATACGAAATTACTCTGAAAACAGACCCGCACGAAACGTAGGTACTTTTCCATGAATAAATATAACGGAAGCTTAATAAAATCTCCCACGTCTATGTCTGATGCACGTTACGTGCCAGGATTCAATTCAATTTCTCTCATAGTCAATCTGAGAGACCATTAGCTGCGGTAGATAGCAACGTGTTCTTCGCAGACAGGTTGGGAGGTACCTACTCACATTATTCCATCATTTCAGTGTTATTGCTAGTTAAAATATACCTCAAGCTCAATTTTGCATTTTGCATTGTGGTATAACGCAAGTTAACCGCAAGATTTACCGTCGAGTTACGACGAAACGGTCGTTCCGACACGGAGCACCGCGCGAGATGAACAAAAAAATTCTTCACACCGCACATGCTTAACGTTTAACGTGCGATAATCTTTCACCACCGCTGATAACGTTAAGTAGTAGTTTCAAACGCGGTGATATCAGCGTTATCCGAATGTTGTCGAAAGTCGTTACACGTACGAGTAATAACACCACGGTTATAACCGCACGAGCTCGTCTATAGCTACATACTCGTCTCCGCTGTGATGTACTTCCGCGTATAGTTTCGTAGTTTATTGTTGTATTTTTCATCCTCGTCGAATGGCGCGAGGAAGAATACTCCGTGACGACGACGAGGAATGAGGATTTCAGTCTGCAGACTTGTAGTGGTAAACCTCTGCAGCGCGGTGCTATACCACCGTGCATTACTGAAATTGCTACAAATCTTCTCGAAGAGGATTTAGACGGAATAATACTCGATGAGAAAAGGCTCGTCGCTCGATTGAAGGAAAAAAAAATCTGCTTCTGGTACCACGATTTGATATACCGTAAGAAAATTCTCTCCCTCGTATTTCAGATGCGATCGAAGTCCTAGCTACTCGGCGAGGACGCCTCACCACGGCGTATCAATCGAGGATTCGGATCCTGAACCGGGTTCGGATCACAACACGCATTCGCAAAGCGATTCCAGATGACTGTAGCAAGTCAGGGCTGGCGCGCAACGGGTGGCTTTCAATCTGAGGACTTCGAGAGTGATCATTTCGTAGGACTATACGGTAAATCGAGATCATACGGCAACTCTTTCGCGGGGCTAGAGAGATGTCTTACGACTCGCGGTTTAACGTTGTTTCTTTACCTCTCTCTCGGTTTTTTTTTTTTTATTTCCCACCTTCGGAGTACCAGATGCTTTTTGCGGACTGGTTCTAAGTGGACACGTCTTTTATGGATTTCCTTTTACCTTCATTCCGTTCTCTATTTTTTTTTTTTTTGTTTTCTTCATCATAGATCTTCGACTTTCTTTTACAGCTTCCAGGTCCTAGTTTTACCGTGCGAGACACCAGCTGTCTCAGCTTTTACGGTACCTCGTATAACATCGGGGTAGAAAATCTCGTATTTTGTCTTATGAATTTTTTTTTTTATTTTTTTTTTATTCCTGTTTGAGTTTGAGACTGAAGATTGTTGGCCCGATAACGAAAACGAATTTTGAGATACGTTTTCGTGCCGTTAGCACGTCAGAACACTGGCCTGAGAAATATAAATAATTTAATCATGTATAAACGGGAAAACTTATTCCGTTCTGGATTGACAAATAATTCTAGTCGATGTACGCATCAGTATAAAGCACGCGATTAAGAGGATAAATAATACTGAAAGAAAATCAAAAAAACTCCCATATCGATCAAATAATGACATAGGTAGACCATTCAGTCACACTGTCACATAATCATTTAAGGAATTGTATAATTTTCATCTATAATTGTTCAAATCATTTTTAAGAATATAAACATGTGTACGTATAATTAAATAATAGATTGATTCATTCTGGACAAATCGTTGAAGAAACGATTGTCGGATATCGTCAATCAAGGGGCTTAGCGCTTATGAATCAAATTGATATACTTATATAATAAGAGAATATAACTTGTTGTTAATCGATTAATCAATGTAAATATAAATTAAAACGCTTCTTTACCTTTTGAATGTTGCGTCCACGATAAAAATCCTGATTGGTGCATCAAGTTAAGGAATATAAATAAAACATGTTCTTGAATTATGTATCTATATAAGTACATAAGAAATGTCAATCGGCTAGAAATTCAGCCGATTAAATCCACCTGCAGGCCTGCAGAGAACAAAATGTTGACACAAATAAAAGAGAACTTTGTCTGTCATAAACTATATACATGAGAACCAATGAGGTTTTGGATCCGCAGAAGAACTAAAAATATCGTTGTTGAACCCGTTGAAAAAAATTACAATTTTTCCGAATAATTATTAAACTACTTTTTGGAATCAAAGGTCCTTTTTCTGCTCGTCCAAAACTTTGAAGTGATCGAAAAATATTGTTTTACTATCGCACGATTTTTTTTATTTTTTTCTCAAAACCTGTGTGGAGTTGATGCCTAATTCAACTCGATATGATGAAAAGAAACGAAAAAGTCTAACTACGGTAAGTGTAGATATATATTTTTTGGTAAATTATTCTAAGTTGGGCGTATACAAAGCTTTATACACAACGTTTGACATACACTCATACATACATATGCGTACAAAATATGAAAAATTAAACGAAGAAATGTTAATTATCTCAAATCGATTAAAATATTTTATCCCATTCCGTGTGAACCGGAGTAATTATATCATTGCATCAACGGATGCAGGAAATGAGATTCATGTTCAAATCATGCGATTATAAATAAGGTAAAAACTTGCTCAGAAAAAAAAATACTTCTAGGAGTTTCGCACCTAAAAGCAATCAAAGAGATTCAAAGATATATTTCAACGAGTTCAGTCAATAAAACTCTCAAAGGTGAAGCGGTACGAACGGTTTGATGAAAATGTGTTTAGAGAAATTTAAACGAATTTGCGGAATTCACAGTGAATAAGAAGATAAAAAATAAATCGCCTAACCCAGCCGCGAAGTTATGATAAATTACAAGACAAAATTCCCAAGAGATTCGATTTAATTAGGGAGGAAACAATCGGAAACAATACCCTTTCATCCTACTGTATTTTTCCGTTATTCATTTCTTCCAAATTACGTTGGAGACTTTTGACACAATTCTTCCCTCTCATCTTTCCCGCTCAATTAATTCCTTCCACAATTATACACACTCGTTACGAAATGATTACGTTACGGTCTAATCGCGATTGATCGTTATAACCTCGGCAGCTTTGTCCCTGAGTTTGTGAAGTTTCATCTGGATAACGTCCCTCGTTCTTCCCTTAGTCTCTGGTATTATTGTAGCCACGAATATGGTACCGGTAGCGCAGACAACAGCGAAGACACCAAACGCCCCCGGGGTACCAAGTACCTCTTTCATGTTACCGAATATCTTCGTCACGGTGAATGCCAAGGTCCAGTTCAACGTCGCTGCTATAGAACTGATGATACCAACTACGTTAGTGGTAGAAACTTCGCCCACCATCAGCCACGGGATCGGACCGAAACCGGTGGCGAATGTCATCATGTAAATTGTCAGGGATATCAGGGGTATCCACGGAATCCCAATGGCCGTTGTTCCCTCCTGAAGAAAAAACAGCGTGAAAAACTGAATATAGCTGACACAACCAGTACAGCGTGATTCAACAATTCTTTATACTCCCAAAATCATTTATATCTTATCCAAAGTTCATTACACATAGAAAAAATCAACTGTCGTGAGGTTTCAGGCACACGGTTGACCCGATTATGCCTTTCGACGTCTTATTTTCTTCAGAGAGCAATCCTTCTTCGTATGAATGAGGGAAATTGGAAAACAAAATTCTTGGACCAAGTTATCAGCAAAAGAGTTACCAGATTTTCGCTAAATTTCGATAACCGACCATAACTTATCACAGGATATTTTTTTCTCAGTTTCCCTCATTCACGTGATGAAGAGTTGCTTGTGTGTGATGTGATGTGTGATGTGTAATGAACTTTGGATACGATATTAACAACTTTTAGAGTATTTAGACTTTGTTGAATCACGCTATAGGTACTGGTCCCCTTAATTTATTGAGTATTATGAAAATGAAGAAATTTTGTCACTTTCTACGAAAATACTATCAAATGCCGTAATCGAGGAAAGCGTTGACGCGTTATAAGGTCGAGTTATATAATTATATGACATTCGCGCTGATTATCCCGTTGATATTTAATCAACGTCACACGGGTCAGGGTTTTCCCTGCTATTGAAAGTGATTAGTTCTCATTAACGTTGGCTACCGCGTATCGACACATCTAGTTCAACGGAATATCATTTTCTTGATTATTATGTCTCTTGTGTCATTACGCGGTACGACCTAATCAACATCGGCTCACCGTGAAGTAGAAATTCAGTGCCAGGGCGAACAGGCAGAGAGACATCACGCTCGAGCTAATGATTAAAAGGATCTTCCGGCCAGCTCTGTCGACCAAAAGCGTCGAGGCGTACGTGGCGATGCATTGGGCGAGACCCATGATCACCGAACAAACTGTCGGGCTCAAAATCGAATCTTCACCTTTGAAAATTTCACCGGCGTAAAATACCACAGCGTTTATTCCAGATAGTTGCTGGAACACCATCAGTCCTGCAGAAAATTTGACATCGTTATAAAATTATTTATTAACACAGATTGAATGTACAAAGTCGATTTTCTTACCCAGAGATATCAACACAGCTCTTTTGTGATACTTGAGGTCCCGAAGTCCGGCTTTTTCCGAACCCCGCGCTTTCTCTGCGTTTAGGAGCTGGTCAAGTTCCCGTTGGATCCGGTAACTCTTGCCTCTGAGTCTTTGCAAGGCGTTTTCAGCGTCGACTAATCGTCCCTTAGTCAGTAGCCATGTGGGAGATTCGGGCATGAATGGAAAAGCGATCAGAAGAACGGCAGGAAGTACGGCAGATGAAAGGGCTATGTATTTCAAGTCCCCGATCAATCCTGATTTTTTTTTTCATGAAAAAGAAAAATCATGTACAGTATTCCGGGTGATTGTCTCTTCTTCGGTTCCCAAAAGGGATACATTCTTCATTCTTTATTACGTTCGCTTTCAGATTTCAACGAGACAATAATTCATTTGTAACAATGAAGTCGGTAATTTTCATCCATAGTCAGAAAAGTCTGTTGAAACTGTACCGTTAAATGCCATTATTGCTCATCCGTGGTACTATTATGTGAAAGCTCCCCATGTTGCTGACAGGTGGTACTTCAGCCACGGAGCTTCGAATTATTCTTTTATTCTGACCGTGGCTTTTTATCTTTCTTTTTCCTTTTTAGAACGTTTCAGCATCCACGATTTGACAAGAACGTACCTTAATTATCACCGATTCTCGGTTTATACCTGATCTAGAATTCGTCAGCGATTATCTTTTTCACTCCATCACTCTGCTTCACTATTTTTATTACTTTCATTTCCAGCTAAAACTGAGTCGTTTAGTAATCATTGAGTTGTGAATGATAAGAGATCAAAAGTTATCAAGCAATTACCTGATAGTTTATCGATAAAAACTAAATCAAAGAGACGTATTTTTTTTCTTCAAGTAGATATGAGTTGTCTTTTATCGAGGAGTGTTAATTGATTGGGATAAAAAATGGCACGAATGTTAACATGACAGTGTCAATGTAATCAAAGCAATGTTACGAGCGATCATTGAACACGAATTGAGATAAGACGTAAGTAGTTTCAAGATTATTTATACTGCCAAGTGCATGGCACGCGATCTTTCATAACAAGTTTTATTGGTTTTTGCGTTATTTAAAATCATGCGCGGTACTGAATTATGATAGTTAAAAGTTTTATGGGGTTAAATTTACTTCTGAGCACCGGGAATAACTCAACTTCAGAATGAGTGTATATATACATAATTAGACGTTAAATTTGCCAAGTGGACCGCAATAACATAAGTGCCATTAATTAACTCTCGAATAACGCACAGACATACAATTACCGCAATTAGTCAGCTTCATTGTGCGTAATTGCGATTTTACCTGCAAGTTTTATATTTTTCGTAGACATATTTCTCTGTTCATGCTGAACTCATGTTTTTTTTTTTGTCTTCACTACCGGCGAAAGTCTTGAAAAAAGTTATTGACTCGATCCTCTGAATCAATCTGGTGTCTACTGGCTATAAATAACTTAACAGAATTTTGACTAGCAATTCGTCGTTTGCTTTGATATAACTTTTTGAGTTGAAGGGGTAACGAGGACCAGGATAACCCGAATAGTTTATTAGCTAGGTTTAAGAACTTTTCCAATTCAACTTCAGCCGGCTTAAAGACTTTGCTATCGTATTTTGTAAATCCAAAAATACTTAGATTCATGACTATAGTCAGGCCTATTCAGGGAGTAACTGATAGCTCACGTCATTCTAAGATCGAAAAGTAAGACTACCATTCCGTTAACCGATCAAAAAATGCGTGCCAAATCTACCATCAACAAATTAAATGACTGTTATCATTTCTATAGTTTTATCACACGCAGTTTGACACGTGGACACTGAATTACGCACTGAACGTTCTCCGTAAAAGTCCAATTTTTAGTTAACTTTTACGTCAATGCCACATTTTTCCCAGTGTAGCATAGATTTTTTTAGAATTCTTTTGAAGTATCCCATAAAGAGTCTCTAAATGAAAACACTGTGAAGTTTACCTGTCATGTATCCGAGCAGAACACCGAAAGTAATCTGAAGCTGAAACAGGGACCCGAGTGATCCTCGAATGGCTGGTTCTCCAATTTCAGAAATGTACATTGGAACGGTGACGGTAACTGCGCCAATCGCTGCCCCGGCGATGAATCGTCCAGCACAGACACTGTGGTGTAAAAATTACCGATAAGTCACTGCGATACCTGCCTCAACTTCGCACTTACGTCCCTTCTCGTTTTCTTCCGTAATTAAGTTCAAGGGCGATAAAGTGCGGATACCCTTAGCAACCGAGTGGCTAATTAGTAAGCTGATATCCAATAGGGATGAAAGAGTATACGGAGAACCTTGAAGGGTGCGAAAAGAAAAAGGACGAAGAAACTTGGAACTAATTACCACAAGGCGCTCGGTGCAAATCCGATGATGAACCAACAGAGGAATAGCGGCACTGCCACTATCAGGATTGCGATTTTTCGACCCACTTTACCAGCCAGCCAACCTGCAGGAAGGGCACCTACGAGGGCTCCCAGCGGGAGCAAAGATCCTACCCAGGATTCGTCATCCTCGGTTAAAGCTGGTGCACCGTTCTTACCGTAAAGCGGTAAAGCTCCGGACGTCCAGGACAGATAAGTTCCCGCTGACACCGAGGCGAGGGTAGCTGGGATTCAAATATTCTTTTGTTTCAGTTCTTGTCATCAATTAGGATGGGAATACTGCTCACCACACAATTTCATAGTCAATGTATTCGTGTTTGAAATTACCCCATTGCCCGAGCTTTTAATTCGCTTAATCGTACCCTTTGATTTTTCCTTCCATTACTTCGTGATTAAAGAGGGGCTATATGAACCTGTAATAAATCTATAGTAGCCAGAATTAATCACCGGATCTAGGATGATATAGTAGAAAAATGGTGTGACGCAAAGCGTGAAACATGAGATCAAATTGAATAATTAGCTCGTTCCGAGATGTAGGTTGGCTAGACTATTAGTACCAGTGTTGTAATGCACCTAGATACAAGAGGTACCTATACCTATTTATAGGCATAATTCAAGGTACTTCATTTACATGAGAATTTCAATGTCTGAATTTTCGAATAGCAGCTACTGTGTCGACATTCACAGATCGAACTTCCAGAATTTGATTCTTATACAATGTAAAAAAATCATTTAAATACTAATTCATTCCAAATATTAGATCTTGATTATAATCTAATTATCCCAATAAATTCTCAAATTCGTATCAACAACAAAAAAAAAACTGTTTTCTTAAAAATCTATTTACTTTCGTTAGGAAGCAGAACGATATTTTGGATTTCAAGAAAATTTATACCGATTTTCCTGAAAATTCATTGTAAATATAACCTCAGTTTCGCATTTAGGGCAGTTTTATTGAAAAATCATGATTAATATGTACAGGTCAACAATTTTTTTTTCTATCTTTTATTTTAGTACATCAATTTTGATTCCATTTTCAAAGCAAACTTTGTCAGAAGAAAATAAATATTTTGGTTATTTTCGATGTACATACTTAAATAAAAAGTCAAACAAACTAATGTTTTTGCTGACCTGTGTTATACTCATTTCAAATTCAAGACTGTGACCCAAGACATGATACTTTACTTTTTCCACATGACTCTCAGATATAGCGTCAATGAAGTACCTGAGTGTACTTGTATCTAGATAAATTTTCTAGATATCACCTGTACCTGTACCAAGATACTCGAAGCTACGGCACTGATTATTACAAACGCGATCAAATCTGTCCTTTATGCGGTTCGTGTAAATCAGTCAAGCCTTCATCCAGCAGTAAAAAAAGCAATGAAAGTACGAATCCTGTGGATGAACTGATATAGCTGAAGAAAAGCTCTGAACGACAACCCATGAGATAAACGGTCCAGTTTTATGTTATGTCTCCAAAAGTTTGTCTGTGTTCCGACAATCATTGTGCGACTGTTTAAATGTGACTTGAAAAAGTTTTCAACGTAAACTTTTTTTATTTTTTATTTGCATTACTCACCTATTAACGTTGCCAGGTACTGTGGAAACTTTTTGCTTTCCAGAGAGAATTTGCCGCTATCCTCGGCGTCTGCCTCGGACATTTTCGACAAACAGTGATGGCAAATAATAACGACAAATGAACTGTAACTTTCGTCCTCGTGGAGATCAAAGACCTTATATTCCGCAGAGTGAATGTAACTTTTGTTCAAATTTCAGGAGATAAAATTCACGAAGTTGCAATCAAACGCTCGCGAAGGGTTCACTCCGGCTAAGAGACCGCCTCGTATTTGACACAGTCTTATATACAGGGTGACCCCTTATCAAGTCTTATCAATTTTGAGGTCAGGGCCTCTTTTTCCTGGCTCTGATGTACAATTACTACGATGCGCGCGTTAACCTATCACTAGAACGTCATCTGATTGTCCGCACCAATTTTTCCGGGGTCTCAAAATTATTGAAAAAGTTTTATTCCTTGGTTTTTGAAATTTTAAAAATACTTCAATTGGTAACGATTTGTAAAAAGTTTATCAAAGTAGTAAAAGCTTTGGGTAAAAAAAAAAAACTTATCGTCCACTTTTCATCATTTTTTCTTTTCTGCAAATGATACACAATCACTCCATAGGTATGCTGCGAATACGTAGGCACAGGATGTTCGCTCTTATGAGATTAAACGGTGTCGAAATCACAGACACTAGTTGTACGTAAATAAACTTGTGATTATTATCGAATTGCGTACCGGAATTTCTCGTTAAATTCAATCAGACTTGTTTTCAACACTTGGTTTATAAATAAAATCCATTATATGAACTAGTGCGTTTCTATGTACCTAGTATCACGAACGTTACGTTAGAAGTGGAGCGAAGATTTTATCCAATTGTACGTCGACTCTACAACTTCTTATTATCTCTGACGATTCTTCTTGATTCCAGTGGTATAGAAACACCGTTTCGAATGGATCGAGTCAAATTTGGCATTCAGTAGCTGTTATGAGTATTTCACGTATCACAATACAGACTTTTTTCCCTTCGTCCTGTATTATTATCACATCTCCCTATTCTGTCCACGCTCTTTGACCCATAAACAAACACGGTGTAACCCGAACCCGAGATTCGGTGAAGCGCGATGATATACCCAGAGGATCAACCTCACTGTCACTCTCTGCGTTCTGAAGTCCTCTTTCTGTAGTTGATTTTGTATTTCCAAATGAGATAACAACAGAGAAAACAAGTTTCAGCTAATCGTAAGCGCAGCGGCGTTACGGACTTTGATAAATATTGACAAATATCTATTGAATAATAATCAGCGATTCTTCCCACCGATTTTTCTTGCATACACTAGATAGACGCTCAATAACAAATAACCATAAAAATGCGATCAGTAAACATAACAGTTCATATACCAAGTTCGAAACAGAAAAAATCGCCTGATACTGCGTCAATGCCGAGGACTCAGAGAGTCTAGTCATGTTTTTGTGCGATTATTTAAATGATCTAGCATCTTGTATCAAAAACAACGTCACGTTTTGAATATTTTTAACGCAGAATCGTGCGAATTGAAACGCAGTAAAGCATTTCATCAATCAAACGACACGGTGTGCAGTGATTTATAATGACGCCAATTTACTGAAATCGGCCATAAATCTGAGTGAATCGTATAACTCACTGAAAACACTGTACTTCCATTCTGCATCATCCGTCGGTTGCAGATGCAACGAAATTCTATTAAATGAATCACCCTTTGGGCGAGGGGTTGAATTATTGCTGGACAGATCTGCGGATTAAAACAAATGATCAAAAACACGGAAAATCGTACTTTTCCGAATACCGATCACGACTCTCGGTTTCCTGCACATAATTTTACAGCATTCGCCTGAGATTGGATATCAAAAAATGGGTACACGATTAATCTCGACACGAACTTACTTGTTAGTTGTAACTGTAAAATTTAATTATAATGTAAACGGTTTCAAACGAGCTGCGTCTGTCAAGAACTTATCTATATAGAGCAGCTGAAGATTTTCGAGACTTAATTAAATGCAGGTAATTATAGAGAGTATCAACATATGCTGCCACAAACTTTCCAAACGGTAATTTTATGCTCTACAAGTTTGGTGCTATACATTTTTGCGCTATCTTCAGCCGTTCTCGTAGCATCCGAGAATCTTGAATCTTCCCTCCTCTTCGAATTTCCGGAGACACTCTATAATTACCCTCATTCAAAAACAGCCGGTGCTTGGCCTCATGGCTCATGGAAATCGTCACATTTACAATCAGAGAAATCTAAAATCATCGGAGATATAATTTTCCTTGATAATATGCCTAATCATGATGATTATGAGGGAATGATTCAATAACAACATTTATGTAGGAAAGAATAATTTATTTCGCATACGTTATACATCCGAGGAATACTAGTCAAATCCGTACCTAACTTTTAAAAATTGGCACGTACTCAAAAGGTATTCAAAAAAATCAAATAAAAATCCAAGTCCCAACACCATAGGTCAAAAGTTTGTGGCAAAATCGCATCGTAAGGGCGACAAAACTTTCGGTCGCATCGTAACATATTGTAAAAATGAGGGTCGCAACTCGAGGGTGACCTTATTCCTTGCTGAGAATATCCAATAAATCAATTATCCTTGGATCAGAGGTACTACTTTTAGACGAACTAACGTGAAAGCATCAATGAATAATTCAAGCCACTTCTAGCCATTAGCTGTAATCGACGGTGACCTTTTCGTGCGACAAAAAATGATCTTACAGTTTCGATGTTATCGCAGAGTTTACAAGAATGAAAACAACTTTAATTATGATACAACTAGCAACGCTACGAATCATTTAGGATCCCCAAAGTTCAAAGGTTATCGATAGCACCGACTCGTTTGATTGAAAGTACCACAAATGAAGATAAACAAAAAATGCAATTAATTAACGGACCATATCGCGACGTTCTTTGTAAAATTCTCTCAATCACACCGACACACAAATCATCTCCATCATTTGGCCTCGGGTAAGTTCGTTGCGGCTACTCTGAACCCGTTGTGATCCGCGATGTAATGAACCTGCTGAAGGAGACCATTCGCGTCGATGTAGCTGTACGCGCCTCTGGTCGTACCGTCGATGGACCTGGACTCGGTCTTCGCGCTGGTATCACCTGCGTAAGTGTAATCGTACTGTCCGAGAGAGTCCTGCGTGTGTCGGAGCGAGCTGTGCATCAGTCTGTAAGGAGCGACAGGATACACGTAGTGATGAACGTTGGGAAGAGGAGCGTATCCCTGGACATGTCCCTCCTTCTGGTAAATGTAATTCGATGGCACCGCTGACGGCGCTACCAAATTCGCACTGAGGCTCGGTACCTCCTGGGATATCTTATCGGCCTCGTCTTTCGAAAGTAGAAAAGGGTGCTGACCCTTTTCCAACGCCGATTTATCGCTGTCCAATTTATTGTCAGTCTCGGATGCACCTGGGTTCGAATAGTCCAAGAAGCCTTGATTGACGGTTAGAGGATCTGAAGTGACGCGTTGGGGCGGCTGCCAGGCATCGGCGGCTTGGCTAGCGACCAGTTCAGCTTTCCTTATTTCTTCCAGGTGCATTTCCTTCGCGGCTGAAACCTCCGGCGTGTCTTTAACCGGGACAAGATCGTCCTTGGGCTGCTGTGGGAGGTTGCTAGCCTGCACCCGGAAACCATTTAGGGCGTCAGCTGTGTAGGCAACGGTCTGGAGGATGCCGTTCGCGTCTATGTACGAATAGCCTAAATTAAATTCAATCGATTTAAGTCATTTCAATCCTGGTTCTGGCTCGTCGGTTCGTCTATTTCGAGGATCCTCGATTATAATTACTGGTGTGCCATAGCCAGTACCTTGATTGACGTTTAATATATCAGGGTAAATCTCCCAACGTAAGCCACGAAACTCGAGATAAGCCAGGGCAAATATATTCTAAATTCTGCAAGCGTGGATTTCAGTATTGCGTGGGACGTATATATAGAATTTGCCTGCAAGGTGGCGGAAACCCTATTCAATTTATATGCATATGCGTAGGACCGTGGGTGAAGGGTAGCATGTTGCATCTTGGATTAGATTCTTACCTCCTTGAGTTGTTCCGCCAAAACGAGTTTCCACCTTCGAATGATGCGGACCCGTGTAAGCGTAATGATATCCGCCCAAGCCATCCTGAACTTGGTATTGTCCTAGGGGTGCCACGGGAGCTATGGGACTCAGCCAAACTGCCGAAAGCGGAGTTCCGATACAGCAACCGATCAAGGAACTCACAATTAGCACCTGTCATTCACAAGGAACAATCATCACAAGACTCCACGTGTTCTTTAGAGCATGAGAAATAATTTGCAGCCTCTTTCGATATCACGCGAAGATATCATTGAAACGTTCTACATCAAGGGTTGATAACCTGATTGAATGCATGTATAACGTATAATTTATGAACTATTATCAGTGTACTTGATGGATATGTAATCTTGTCGGTTTTTATTCATAATTACATCATGTTCTGAACGGTCAGAATAGATTGCCTGCTACCAGAAAATGAAGATTGAACTCGCTACGTAGATCATAGTCTTCGCGTTACATGCAAGACATCAGCAATTATAACCCAACCATTCCGTAAACTTTTATTGCAATAATTTCTATGTCTTCATTTTATTCATCACGATGCCAATAGAAAATGATTGATGAGTATATGAAAACGAAAATTGAATTACTTACACCAATCATGTTGCTGGATTAGACGGAAGCACTGTTTGTAGAAAAATTCTGCACCGTTGCAGAAACTGAAAATCTGCACAAGGTTGAACTTCAGCGAGGATTCCAGCAAAGAAGAGCGTGTCTAGACGTAGGTGCATCTTCTTATATAGGATCCGTAGGCCCAGCTCAACTCGTCCCTTCTTCTCCTTCTACTCCTTCTCTTCGTACTGAGGCCCTCTTTTACCCCCCCCACGCGAAGTACGTGGGGCCCTAGAGGCCCTCAGCCCCGGTCCCATAACCGTGACCACAAATCACCCGAGATCGATTCACCGCTCGATAAATCAATGTTTATTGGTCTCGACGTGATTTCAATGCGGTTTCAACGCTGTACCAAAATTTCTTTCTCGTATTTCCAGAACAATTCTTCGTTCGACTCACAAATGCGGTAACAAATAATCTGGGCTTCAATTTTTCAGAATTTAATGTCGCGAAACTTTTTGTTGGTACAGTTTTTTTTTTGTTTTGTTTTCATCGACGTCAGAAATCGACGTGATATTGTCGTCGGTTGAATGCGCGAATAACAAACTGCGGGGAACGGTAAATCGCATACCGATGCAAATATTCTATTAAGAAACATCCTCTGCCGCCGATGTTTAATGCGAGATGTTCACACCTACTGATCTATGGCCTGCACAGACCAACTGCAGTCGGGTTTCAAATTGATTGGAACACGCCGACTTCTTCTTGTTGAATACATTCATTTCAATCGAAACATCTCATTCCCCATCGATTTATGCGTTGTAACCTGTATAGTAGATGATCGCGAATTGATTCTACCGCTCCTTCCTCGTGATTAAATGTGCAGCAAAACGCGCCAATCCCGATAGAATTATTCAAGGAATTGCAAGTGACTAAGAATCGAGGGTATGCCGATGTTCCGATCAAGTGGGCGCCACTGCGTTGGCTGACGTATTTTTTTGTTCTTTCTTCTAATCTCCGAAGAAATAAGCCGCAAATGAAGGTGGCGATGGGGGCCGCGTTGACCAGGAGGTTCTAATAACGTCAATAGATTACCTGATGTAATCATCTTCCTACAATCCATTGCACAACCAGTGAACTGCCACTTGTGAATGAGTGCTTTTGTTGAACCACCGTTATAGCGTCCCTCTCATCTCTATTAAACTTTCGGTTCTCTACCGTAGCGCTTTCATTTTTCTTATTCAAAGTTTTTATGTGTTTATTCTATTCCCTCTAGCGGCGTAACGTTCTCAAGTCTTCATCCTCCGAGTGTCACGCCTTTGTGGTTTGGAATAATGAGAAAGAACGGTGAGGCGGAGAATCGAACAGCCAGAGGCCCTAGACACCACAAAAATGTCGCCATCTTTATTTCGGCCTATTTAATCTTGCGCTCTTTTCGTTTCGATACGTACAAAATGAAAGAGAACAAAGAAGATGAGAAGAGTTGAGCAACGTCTGATGAGTATTGCCGGGTTTTTTTAAATCGAAATTCGTTGGACTAACGCGTGTCGGTTTGATTGAAGACTCTGTGATCTTGTATATCGGAATAAAAACTGACCAGAAACCGGAATTCATCCGGTAAAATCGATGCTATTACGAACTCAACGTGTGTATGCAACGCGTTTACGACTCGCCAATTTATGTACCACAACACGTGGGCAGAACCGCGTTACCTGAAACGAACTTGAAAGATACTTTTGCCAACGTAACTTATCCGACAGTGCGGAATGCGATCGTAAATAACTCATCGTACTTATACAACGAGGAACGATATAGTTAAGGCGATTTTATTTTTGTTCCTTAACGTCGGAGGAAAACGAACAAACGAAACCATTTCTTGCCATATTATTCTCGCGGTCGGTTCTTTTCGAACGATAAAAACATTTCCATGCTGCCGTAACTCGCAACTACGGTATTAGCTAGAGTATAAAAATCGTATTTGGTGTCTCAAGCGAGGAACCAAAACCTCAGCAGAGGTTTTACCGCTTCGACGATGATCGTGGAGGGTGGACTAAAAAATATAATCGAATCTTAAGACCCTCTGTGTCCCTATTATCGTTATCCACCCGAAGCAAACAATGGCTTTGCTCGTTTTCGTGAGAAACAATCGTAACAAATTTATTCCGAACGATTCGAAGGAGGCGAGCGACTAATTCAGTCACCCCCAAAAATGTCTTCAGACTTTTTTTTATACCAGGGATCGAGTGCGTTCGACCTCATTGAGATTCGATTTCGTTACTCCGCGATGTCGCCTTGTACGGAAGACGCATTTTTTTCTTACCGATCTTATATATACCGACGCGATCGGTTCAACGGGCCTATTCTTTCTACGTGTATGAGGGCTACCGGACTCTCCGGACAATTTCGACCATCACCGATTATCGATTCAAGGAGGGTGCTCGGAACCTGTATAGGAGGAATTTTTTCAGACCACATCTGATTTTAGTTAACAACCTGTATCGGGATGTGGTTCAAGATTCTTTTACACCGCGTGAAATAATAATAATAATAATCATCGAGGTAAATTGTAGAAGCATGTCGAAATCGACTGACGTGAAAGCAAATTGATATTCGAGAATTGAAAACCCGCATTGCTTAAATAATCACATGATGTATGATACGATCATTGATATGGTAACTTAGTAATGTGCAAATGAAATATCATATACTGTAAAGTGACAAGTCGATTATCTGATGATACTCCAGTATCGAGTTCTACTGCAGTATATCAACCGGCAACATAGACGCTGACTAGTTCAGGGTTGATGTTATAATTAATATGATTACAGCACAACCTTCGCTTCTCCCGCCAGTTACTCGATGCATGGTGTTGGATAAGTGGATCAAGTGTTTTTGATCATAGTTCAATTTCGTTTTTTTTTTATTGTGTTCAGTGTCTTTTTAATTTTTAGTGGGCCGAATGTTAATCTACTGTCTCTGATGTTTTCCGAGTGTACGTAAAAATCAACAAGAAGCATAAGAAGGCTGTGTTATGGACAATCTTTCTTATCGAACCACCTACGCATAAAAGCACAGCTAGTTTTACAGCTGGCAGTATAATAACGCGGGTATCAGGATTTCGCGGGAGTTGCGGAGATATAGAATTGCGAGGAATAACGGGGACTAACGAGGATCGAACAGGATTCCGAGTCTGTTCTGTATAACGAGCCGGGGGGGGGGGGGGGAAGAGATCTTATCATAAATAGCAATGGCATACAACGACGTATGTAACATGCAACAGTTCTTTATACCTTTGGTGAATTGTACCTATTTGATTCCACTCTAAGTTCACGAGCACTGTTGTTGTTGTGAGTTATTATGACGCAATTATTTTCTTTTTATTTTAGCAAACGTTTCGATCATCAAGCTCATTAATTATTCTCCAGTTCAGCCTTCTAAACTTTACACATTGACTACTTTCTACTTTACAGACTGTATATCCGTATTCCAATGCATGGCGATAAGGGCAACAGGACGCCCAGCTAAACTTAGCCCGGGTTCATTGCCTCTTCTTGGATCTTGGATCTCTGAGGTGGCCTTAGATTCGCTTGTTGCAGGCGGCTTCCTCATTCCCAGCTACCGGTCATTCACCAAAGAATGGTCGCTCCTGCGATACACACTTCAAATCGCTTCGATTTACCTGCTATTTTGTGACCATTTTTGTCTCAACGTCACCTCAAGTGAAAAGACGCCAGTGTTCGTATAATTATTAATTACGATAAAAGTACCCGACTGAAGGGTAAACCCGGAGTGGTTTAATAGTCGATAATCGAAAATCTAATCAATCGCCTCGTATATTATGGACAGAAGCGGTTGAGATTGATGGTACGAGGTTATACAGGCATCAGGACAAAAAAGGTACTGCTACATGTGGGTCTAATGGAGTGTCGTTAACGCCGGCAATAATGACCCGTCAAAAGTAACCCGTCGAGCAAATTGACTTTTCTCATAACCGTACGAGCCAGTCGAGGGTATACTAATAAGCGGCTATAAACTGCATTCATCGTTTTTTCACTCAAATTTTATTCATTATATTTTACAAATAATTTAGTGATCCATGTGACATGACACCACAAAAAATGAACCCATAATTATCTTCGTGGACGTGAGCTTCCACCTGACAGTTGTGGAACTTTCACGGTAGTATAACAACAGAAGACTTCGGTCTAATTATTCCCATCTCCAGTGATCTCTAGAGGAATATTTCGCTAAAATATCAGTCAACAATGTCGTTTAAGGCAGCAGAATTCAGTCATCAGGATCCTCGTCATTACCATCCCTGGTGTTTGGCAAGTTCTTCAGCGTATGCTCTAGCGTGTGCCTCCTTAGCGGCAGCGACCTCCGGGGTATCCAGAGGCACCTGGGGAACCAAGTGGCTCTTTTCCCATGCCGGAGCGTTCACGGCGAATCTGTGGGCAACGGGAGTGAAGACCTGTGCTGTGTAGTATTGCGGAGCTTCGATCTCAACGTGGCTTCCTCTGTGGACCTGGGTCCTGCTCTGGCTAGAAACGGCGGTGGGGACCGAGGATATCGCTGCCGCGACGGGAACAGCGGTCCTGACGGCTTCGACGGCGATCGAATCGTCCTCGTGAACGACCGGAGCGACCGGAACGGCGACGGACTGATAGATCGGCGTGTGAACTTCGATCTTCCGGCTGTTGTGGACCTGGTGACGGCTCTGGCTCGAGACCGCGGTCGGCACCGAAGACACAGCGACTGGGGCAAGGTGGATAGCCTCTACGTGAGCAACAGGGACCTCGACGGCTGCGTGGTAGTTGATAACTTCCGGGGCGGATTTGACCACCTGGACATCATGCACCGGAGCCGAGACTTCGAGACGAGCTCCACTGTGGGTCTGGACACGACTTTGATGAGAGACTGCGGTTGGTACGCTAGAGACGGCGGCGAGGACCGGTTGGTACCTCGCTTCGAACAGAGGAGCGGGTGCGAGGTACTGCTGATAGACTGGAGCCTCGATCTTCACGGTTTCGTGTTCCTGGTTGTGGTACTGACTGGAAACGGCCACCGGAGCGTGTGCGTAGCTCAGACTACGTTTTCTGCGACCAAGTGCAGCGATGGCTTTGGCGTGTTCGGCGAAATGGGCCGCCTTGGCGGCCTGGACCTCGGGTGTCTCCAGAGGGACGTTGACTCCGATCTGAGCGTCGGTTGGGACGTTGGTTGCGATGACACGGAAGCCATTGTCGTCCGCTACGTACTGGGCCGATTGAACGATGCCGAAACCGTCGACGTAGCTGTAGGCGCCACGCGTCACTCCGTCGATCGTCTTGATCTCCTCCTTGGCCGACGGACCCCCGGCGTAGTTGTAAGCGTATTCTCCGGTCAGGGTGTTCTGGGCATGGGTGTAACTCGGGAGCGGACTCGCGATGTAGGAGACCGGCACGAAGGAGACGACGCCCGCCGAAGCCACGGCTAGGGCCGATGCCAGGAATATCTGCGAACAAAGAGGCGAATTTAAAGCCTGGAGGAAACGTTCTTCAACGTCTTCACAATCGACGGGGAAGTTTAATAACACGGTTCGAGCCGCGGTTGCTGATCTCGATCTTCCCTCTCCCCTCTTGCTCTTTCTATATTTCTTTGCGGCTTTGGATCTGAACGGGTATGTAATAAGGAGGTGTAAGTGTGATATAGACGCGGTGCTAGCGAGTTTCAGTCATAAACAGTCGATATTCCACGCGTAATAAAAATTCAATTCCTTTGCTTCGAGGATCTCGAGACTCGGCTTTCAGACTAGCTATATCCCTGTTCCCACACACGGCTTCGATACCGCAAGGCGAGGCTTACGGACCGTATTTTTATTATTCAATTACATAGAGCTCGCACGAAATTACCAGGAAAATCAACGTGGCTAGTATGCACAATCCCGATTTGTCACCTGTTCGGATCACAGCACCGCCACAACTATCCTCAACGGGTAAAAGTATAATAGCTCTGCTCCACAATGGTTCCCTTTACTCGCTATCCAAACTCCCGGGAGTTTATATATGCATGAGATTCAGATCCCTGGAACTTTACGACCAAATACGATATCCATTGGAGTGGTGACGGTCAAGACCTTCAAGACTTCCCCGAGCTATAACTACGCCAGGTACTTTTTTTTTCTAGCACCGCGTTATGCAGTCTAGTTGACGGTGAAAAAGCTCTCACGAACAAAGGAGTCGGGGGTTTATTTTAGGTAGCAGAATTTGATCGAGCCGACGTTTTCTTGACACGTAGGTACACTTGGGAAATTGTATACAATTACGCGACCACTTACCAGAGGAGTCTGCATCTTGTATTATACTACTTTGCCAACCTCCTTGTTCTCTAAGGACTGTTGAAGCAATACACTTTGGTTCCGATCTGGTTTTCACTTTTATAGTCCCTCGCGGGGACCAGGGTAACCTTCCGAAGTACATGCGAGGCGGGGCGGACCAGGAACCTCAAGACCAAGACTGAAGGTCGTACGGGCGAGAATCCGCTCTCCGAAATCATTGTCGCAGGCGTGGTCGGGCTAATTGAGATCGGAATAGATCACCAACTGTGGGTTGACAGACCGGAGTTTGCTCGATTATTTCGGGTTCTGGCGACCTTGCTCCAGGCCATGGGCAGGGTCCACCCAAATCTAGATTACAACTAACAGAATTTATTTATTATTCAGCCATTCGCACTCGGCTGACGTACCTCGGGCGAAACGGTCGGGGTTTGCCAGGAAATTAATTGCGGAGCATTTCCGAAGTGCGGGGAAAAAAAAGATTCCTGAGTGTTTGCATCCAGACACGGTTAAATATACCCGAGTATTGGAGAATTCGATTAGACGATTCCAGAACGAGATAAACGTAGCGCAATCGATTTATTTCCCGATACAGAAGCACAAAAAAAAGAGGAAATTTACTGTCTCAAGTTTCTTTACCCCAGTGAGATGAAAACGAAAAAACGTTGATTTCGACGTAATTCGAATTCGGCAAACTTAACTCCTGAGCCCATACCCTACGGCTGATTGTTTGCGAAGCTCAAACAGATACGGTGTAGGGTAAGGCGGATTTTCTGAAAATGGAAGAGTGAACAAAAAGAAAACATTCATCGATACCATGTAATCGACGAAATTGGAATTTTCGCACGAACGGAGACATATTTTCGTCTGAAACACGCCTCTACGATCTGATAAGACGGTTTTTCTTCTCACCTCTCACCCCTCACCTATGCTAGGGCCTATCTCGTTTATTTAATTGAACCCATGTACGTGCTCGACATATGTATACATAACGCAGAGCGAAAATAAATTGATAAAAATCCCACTGTGAGTGACTTAGGATTACGAGATCCTGGAACTAAATGGATGATTGGTAGTTTCAGTTCTGTCTCGTAAATCCAAGACTCCCTCAGGAGTCTCGGTCTCGGCCTCGGTCTCTTCCTCGACTGTTAAGACCAGCGGCTACGAGTAAGAGCGAAGGAGCAAAAATATAATTTCTTACTTCGACTGCTGTTTCACGATCACCTCAAGGTCGTTCAATGATCCGCAAACGGCGAACGACTTTCCATGGTTCTTTAGCCGTCAGTCTGGTCCAGAGAGAGAGAGAGAGAGAGAGTGAAAGAGTTATTTAGTACGTTCATTGTGATTCGCAGGCAGGTGTACAGACGTAGCCGAGGAGATTATTTTCTAATCTCTTTAGCCTCGTGAATGAGGACCAAACCATTTCTTTTAATATATTTTTGTTTTATTGTGGTAAGCAATTACTTTTACGAAACCCTCATAAATAGTTCTCACCTTATCGTTAATACCCACTGTTTATCATAAAAGCAGAGTTCAACGGCTTCAACATGCACGAGATATACAACGTCTGATGTAACGTGCGAGGCTACGGGACCGAAGAATTTCCAGAGAGCGCGGAAATATTTTTAAACTTGAACCAGCGAAAGATTTGAACCGTGTTCAATCAACCAACAGTTCAATAATCCGTCGTTTTTGCTACGATTCAATTTTGACCTCTGATGATTTGAAAATGATTTAACGTGGAGCTACAACACGACGATTATGGCTGTTCGTGGAACTGGATTTCTATCCAGAATACGCCTTGAGGAGTGAAATGACAATCCTGCTCGCGTGTCCTGCAGTGTGCACGGGCTGTAAAACGAGAAATGAAGTTTGTTTTTCGCAATCGAGAGCCGAGCAAACCGAGTTTCATTCAATGCGGCAAACTAATTTCGTACCCCCCGAGAATTACTTCCATGCACCAGTTTCAACAAAGCATAGTTCAAGAGCTCTCTTTGGAGCTCCGGCTATGGGTGCGATGCACTAGCCGCGATTGGCTCTGTGATGGTATTTGATTCGATTTATCCAATCCTGTAAAAATTGTTCCATGCCATTCCTGTTTTCTTTACATATTCTATGCGATTCGTTATCAAACGGTACGTCAAAGTCCCGTAGGTCCGAAGTTGGTTGTTTTAAAAATAGCAAAGCCATTGTCCATTCATAATCCCATAGTCCGTCATACTTTTATGGGTATATCGTGGGCCCGGGACCGTCCTCGGTCCATGGCAGTGCCAAGGCCGATATACGGATGTGAAAAATACCGAACCGGAGCAAGCCAGAAGGGAAACGAGAACCGACGCGGAAATTATTCCAGTCAAAGTTGCGCGAGATGCGTGTGATCAATTTTCGAATAATATTATCTAATGAAATTTTCATAATTCATTACGCGACCAGAGACTAAGCTAAGCAATGAATAAAATTAAACATTTTCATGTCCTGAAAATCTAATGAATTCATGTAGTCATTCATAACCGGACTCGTTATATCAACTCCTATACACACAGACTCTGACAGATAAACGAGTTAATCATAACAGACATTTTAGTTTACAACTACGGTTGCCTAGTCAATCTAGACCGCGAAATGACGTCAGTAATAAAATCATCGTCCGAAATCACCGTCGCAGTTAGGGCGAACATGAATTCCCAGTCTTGGACTGACAAAAAAAATTCTTTCTTCAAATTTGAGTAGTAGTTGAGGATTGCATAATTTAATCCAAGAAATGTCAATCAATCTTTATTGCACACATTTAGTTCCTGAGGTGCAAGTAATTCGTTTGTTTGTATCGAATAGAATTCTCTTGATAACAGATAATACTTTTTTTTCGCGCGCAACAGAATCGAATGCCCTAATGGCAGTTAATGCGAGGGTGATCGCGTACTACCCGTGAACGTAATCTACCCCCTGCTAATAGCGAGAGCGATCAAGATCAGAGGATCACAGAGCCGGTATCTTCCTTATGCTTCAGCCCTTTCCTCTCTCTCTCTCTCTCTCTCTTTAAAAGTATATATCTGACTACTCTGCGTAAAGAACCGAACCAAATCCGGTCGTTAGGTGGGTAAAAGAATTTTTTGTCAAGCGGAACAAAGTACTGGCGGTGTAATTGAGTAAGCGATGAGGCATATCGCGTAAAGTGTTACACTGACAACGAGTGAGGGCGATATTGGTCGCAATAATTGGCGGTTTGACTGAAAACCAAAGTTTCATCGGTCTCACAAAGGGCGACAATTATACAGCTATAGCGTTCGTGTAACAGGAGAACTTGGTCACCGTCGCACCGGCGAGGACCTCGAAAGCCGGTCGGTGTTACCTTGAATTTGTAATTTTTCATCGCCTCTTTTTTTCCCCTGTTCACCACGAGGCGGGTTTCAGCTCGCTCTGAATTCCGCGAAACTTTTCACATCCTCGAGTTCAACTATAAGCTGAGAAGGCTAGCCTTTGTACGTACATGTACTTACGTTGCTGAGGAAACATATTAAAAATGCATCCCTTTCTACCGGATACATTCATCCGCTTTAAGGTATCGGTGTGTATATACAAGCATGATGTACGTATTATCAGTATCGCTCCAGCAAAGATATTTATTTCATGTAGGTAGAAAACACGGAGACCGCCCACGCAAAGACTGCAAGTATCGTTTACCTGCAAAGCATCGGTCTATAGACCCTACTACGTGTTCCGTCAGGTAATCAGTTAGGTATTCTTTTGCCAAGGGTAAGTACAGCTGGAGTGAACAGCTTTTCAAGTATCACGTCACCGACGTGGCTTATAAATCGATTTTCATTGGCAAAAAAGAGCAGGACCTAGGCGAGAACGTCGAGGGAAACAGTAACCACTTCTAGATTCTTGGTATACCCAGCAGAAGACCCAGCTTCGCGACCATAACCACGTAAAGATTGTGGTGGTGAGGAAAAATTCTGGCTTTGCGTGAGCCTAGCGAGCGAATACTCGCGCCTACACGATTCGCACACTCGAGTTCTGCAGTTGGCAAAGGCGAAAAGGAACTCCTGTAATCGGTTGAATAATCACTAAGCCACGAAGCACGAAGCCTACGCTGCCACGCCGACTGCCTTCTCGCCTTTTTGCCCACTCCGATCATCCGCCTTTGTGTGGGCGACCGCGCCGGACCCTGAAGATCCGGACTATGTTAAGGCCCAGGTAATCGAGCCTCGGTACAGTGGTCCGTGATTGTCTCATTCCAAAGTGCACAGTTGCCATCCTTACTTAGTCAGATTTTACAGCTCGTGACTTTTTATTGTCAATTCGACGTATTGCATCGCGTGAGTAGGCGCAGTGATGCAAAAATAGATTGGCGTAATGACGTACGTCTTCTTTACATCTTAGACAGTGGTAAAGTATTACGTGACCGTTGATCCTGAATTTGTAAAAATTCTGTTCATGATCACGGACTGAATGTACCGCATGAATCTGGATACGGTCGACGGTACTGTTTCCACTTTTTATCAATACCATTTGATATACGTTCCATAACCGAGACGTTGAACACGACGACCGCGATATTAACGGACGCTGTATTTGCCCGCGTATTCTACGATCGTAATAAAATTGCATAAAAATCAAATGCAGAAACGACAAGGCCAGCGTGTGGCACCGGACCAGGTGAACTCTGGACATCGCTTGGTACCACACCCAGACGCCCAGGAGATCCGGTACCATTCGCGAACGACATTCAGACCGTAAATATGTAAACGTCGCTCAATATGGTCCCTGGTATAAGACCAGGGGCGATGTAGGTCCTGGTTCACTCGGTACCCATCACATCACTTCGTTCGTTCTCAGTCGAACGAAAACTTACATAGTGTTCAATGAAGCGGAAAGCGCTCTCAAGTTGATTGAACTAAGAATGAGAACAGGTGCTGACGAACTCTTATTAAGCCGGATGAAATTTCAGACGAATAATTAAGGATGTATAGGCTATACAATCTCAACCAAAAGTGAGTCTCGTCGTCAATATTGAGTACTTCGAGATGAGATAAAAATCGGAAAAAAATCAACCACAATCAAGATGATAAGAGTATTCATTTTCAATAATAATAATTCCCAAAAGTTGTCAACAAATTGTTTAAACAAATCATTGTTTAACAAATTTCCTGGTGACGTTATTTTTTTTTCATGTCAAATGAATTCGTTAATCTTTCTGAATACACATGAAATTTTTCAGAATTTTGTCACTTTTTTGAAATTTCCGTTTTCGGAAATTTCTAAAGGCTGTATTTACAAAACTATTAGGTCCACCCTCCGGAAACTTCGGAATTGTAATCTACATCGTTTCCACAATAACATATCCAAAATTCAGATTTTTTTTCTCCATTTTTCAAAATCGAAAACGGAAATTTCAAAAAAGTGACAAAATTCTGAAAAAATTCATGTGTATTCGGAAAGATTAAAGAATTCATTTGACATGAAAAAAAAATAACGTCACCAGGAAATTTGCTAAACAATGATTTGTTTAAACAATTTGTTGACAACTTTTGGGCATTATTATTATTGAAAATGAATACTCTTATCATCTTGATTGTGGTTGATTTTTTCCGATTTTTATCTCATCTCGAAGTACTCAATATTGACGACGAGACTCACTTTTGGTTGAGATTGTATAGCCTATACATCCTTAAC
>JAFFZH010013580.1:0-11532 GCA_018420115.1 Euura saliciscinereae
GTCACGATTCTTTGCCTACCTTCCACCTCAATACCAGCACCTCGTTATTCCTTATTCCTACATAATAATCCACAATAAAAAAAATATATACATTAATTTATCGAAATAATAAGTTATTCGCATAGCAGCTGCCGTAGAAATGAAATATTTGAAAAAAAAAAGAAAAAAAAAGTGTCGACACCGGGATTCGATCCGGCGATCCAGCGTTTACGAAGCGGAGACGTTGCTGACTACGCTACGCGCTCGTGGTACTCGGTCGTACGCAAATAGTATATGACTGCTCGAAAATTATCGATTTTTTCTATCTCGAAAACGGCTGAGAAGCGCGCCATATTACTTGGACCTGGTACACCCCTAGGTGCACCCTACATGTGGGCGAAAGATGTTCCGAATCGGTCACCCCTCGCATCTAGCTTCCCCTTGTCAGCGAGACAGAGAGCGTGTCTCGGTCCCGTGTCGAATAGAATTAATATTTTTCGTGAGTCGATATCTCTAAAACTAAGTAGTAGAAAATTGCCATTTGTTTTTAATTCACCCCACAATAGTACTGCATACAATAATAGGTTTATTTGAGAATTGTAAGTTCCGTTTAGCGTCTATAATAAAAAAATTAAACAAAGTCCTATCGCTTCACGTGTTAGGTATAGGCGGCGCATACAAAACAACCGATCTTCAATTTCGATTATCTCACAAACTAAGTAGTGGATTGAATTAAAAATCAAGGAATCGGTTCGTAAACGTTGGGTCTATACCATACTAAAATTTCAGGCGATTCGTAAGTCGTTCGAAAAACTCCAGAACTACCTCAATGTAGAAAACTATGCACATCTACGTTTAAAAGCTCAATATTTAGTACCGAATTGTTTTTTTAATCGAATTCCATTCATTGCAATGTTATATATATTTTTACAGTTGCTTTTCAGTTAGTTTTACAGAAGTTGTTTCCGAACGCAAAATGATCACCATGATAGTGCATGATAGTGCTGATCATTTTGCCCCAGGTATCGCGTATCGCAATCTTCTGGTGATCTCGATATTTTGTTTATTGAGATACAATGTGTTTACACAGCTCGACGTATGGCAATCTCAGAACTCTTCATACTCATTTCTGACAGCAGCCACTCCTGCGCGATCATCTCTTTTCGAAGCTCAAAGTTCAGTTCCGTTAGCGTTAGCTTTGTTTGTTCTATATGGTTAATGTTTATCCTATATCCTTCATTTCCCATCGGTCAAACTCATCAGTAAAATTAGCATCTTTAGTTCAATGAAATGATACACTTTCATACATTACAAAAACAGCTCATCGTCAGTTCTGATAGCCTCAGTTTTCATTTTACATAAGTAATATTTACTGTTAAAAAATGTATCATTGAAATTCGCGTGAATGCGCGTAGCGCGCGCCTTGATTCTATCTGCGGCTCACTACAAACTCATATCTGACAACTGACAGTTCTCAGCGCACTTCAGACTCAGTTCTTTACCACCTGAGGGGACGTAACCCCCTGAAAAATCTGAAATGTATTATGTAGCTTATGGATGTTTTTTTGTCTCCTCAACACGTATACTCTCGGTAGATTCATTTTATCATCGCAATTTATTATGTTCATCGTTGGAGTTTTATGTTTGACAGAGAGTGGACCCAAATGCTGACAGTTCTCAGCTGACTTCGCGATAGCACCATATTCTGACGGTTCTAGCTTTGATAGCTATGCGTAATTTACCTTCGCTGTATGGTTAATGTTCATCCATTGAAGTTGCATCGCCCAGGCCCAAGTGCTGACAGTTCTCGGGCAGGTTAGATTCACACGAGAGGTTAATCGTCAGTGTCGCAGAGTTTTCTTCGACAGGCTCGAATAAGCGGGCAATAATGAATCTATTATTGCCCGCTTTTGAAAAACTGTATGTACGACTGTGTCCCGGTCGACCGGACCGTAGGTCTTCAAGAACTACGGTCCGCTCGACCTGGACACTACGAACAACAGTCCGGGCGACCTGGAATAATAATAATAATAATAATAATAATAATAATAATAATAATAATAAAAATAATAATAATAATAACACGCGTCGATCGTAAAGTGAAAAAAAGTAGCCAAATGTGAAATAAACTACGGGCGCTGCCCACTGTTTATTTTCAAATTCGTATATTTTGCGGTCACAATGAGATTTTGTCCGTACAGTTGCCATCTTGTAGTAGTTACGCGAACTACGATATTGCGATCAAGATAACCTGATAATCATCTACGGCGCACATGGGTGCGGGCGCGACAAGTTTCGGAGGCTCGGAGGTTAAGTACGTACAGTATTACGTCGTAGATACACTGTTTTTCGCGAACACTAAAAGGCCGTTGACAAATAATCAAACAAGGAGCTGCTATCATAAACATGGAACCAATGGAAACGAACGATAGTCATGAAGAAGAAAATTCTTGCACTCCTCCAGTAATCTGTGAAGCAGCTAACATAGCCACACTTGATTTATTGCCACAAAAATCGAAAGCTGTATATGAGTCTTGCTACAAGAATTTCCAACATTGGAAAAATACATCAAGTACCAAATCATCCTCAGAACGCGTGCTACTCGCTGACTTCACAAACTTAGCTCGCCAATCAAACCGTCCACACTTTGGTCACTAATGTTTTTTCCAAAGTATTGTAAGGTTATTCCATGCTAAAAGGTATACTACCAAGATTTATGAAAAGTTGGATATCAAGGAATATCACGTGCTATCTGCTTTCATGAAGAAGCAATCTCACGGATTCAAGAGTGAAAATCAAAAGTTTTGTCAATGGAGGATGTCAACAAGTTTTTAAATGAAGCACCGGACGATGAATATCTTTTACTGAAAGTTGGTAACTCAATTTATCACCTTGAAATATCAATATTTAATGGAACTGAACTTTTTCAATAAAACAATAATTTGTACACATTACAGGTTTCTCTTCTCTTTGGAGTGTGTGGTGCTTTGCGAAAAGATGAACTTACAAATGTAAAACCGAATGCTATCGAACGTCATGGAGATCTTATACTTGTAAGGGTCCCTGATACGAAGACAGCAATTGGCAATTGCTCGATCATTCACAATTCCTCCAGAATTTTAAAACATGGTGAAGAAGTATTGAAGGTTTGAAAACCTTCTTTACAGAGGGGTTGGGGGGGAGGGGGGCCGGGGACCGTTGCGCGTTACGCGTTACGCTCGGGCATGGGGGGGGGGGGGGGGGCTACTACCAAGAATTTCGAATCTATCGAATCTATTATTTTGATTGACCATTCTACATTAATCTACAATCATAATCTTTTCATATGATCACACGTTGGCTTGATTGCCTTGTAAGAAACGTTATCTAAGGCGAGCCCACACGGTCTCTGCTTGTCGATACTTTACAGTTAAACACCCTCGACAAGCCCGCACATCAAGTAGATCTTCCGCAGTATTTCTCCCACAGTAAAAACACAACGAAGAGAGTGCAACTCCGGTTTCATGGAAACCTCAGAAAAGTTTGGTTTTTGATAACGAAGACACTGACAAAGAGCGATCGTTTCAGAGAAGTAAATGATTTCTACTGAATATAACTTCATACTGACAACTTTATCAGCAGAACTTGAACTTTATAAGTCGGAATATATCCATACAAATCTTTTCGATTTCGATTATCTGAAACTGTAGGATGGTCGGGATTCCAAATAAACGAACATAATTATATTAAAGAGGAGTTTATTTAATAACAAATTACAACGGATACGTCTGTTCACGTCAAATGATAAATAACTACTACTAACTGCTAGGTAACGTGTAACAAAAAGAGTGTAGTGTCCCATAGCCAGGTAGATCTCTTACAGTTAGCAAATAAATATATAATATATAATATCTTGTTGGACTCGATCACTCGGCATTATATAAACAGTGGAAGTTATCGATCTGGTCGAGTCATATGATAATATATATATATAATATAATAATTTACAAAATAGTAAACGATTCACGAAACAACAAGTCCTTCCGAAGATTCAGGCGGGTTTTTTGGTTACGATTTCGGTCTTGATAATAAATGATTCATGGAAGATTGGTTATTATTTCTCTTATTAATAATAAATCTCGTAATGGCATTTCTGTCTCGTCCGCAAGCTCTATGTCATCCACATCATTTACTTCTAAGTAGATGATTTCATTTTCTAGAACCCAAAATGTAATGTGATATATTCGGTCTAACTTTTATTCAGGTAATCGTATCGTGAAATTGTTCATATCATATGCCTGAATTTGTGCGACTATCTCCAATTTTTGTCCTTGTTTGTACGGAATTTGAGTCGCCATATTCAAAAGAACTTCTACCTCAAATTTACCGTCGGTTATGGTACCCGTATACTCAGTCGCGTTATTATGTTTTTTAACAAACTCGTCCCTCAAGTATCCTTTGATTTCTAGATATTCTTCGGAAAAGGTTTGTTATTCTTCCGATGAATATGTTATAACGTATAAAATATGAGCTCTCACTTATCCAGCACCCGCATTTTTCAGCCATTGCAAGAAATTTGTCAATCTCGCACAGATTCTCTTGTCCCAAAATGTGTGTTCCTAATATTGTGATTGTGGTAGATGGTTTGATCAAAATTTCATATGGCACGTTTCCATCATTGAAACTGGACTTTTCCTTCGCTGTCGAATTTTGAATCAGAAGAATCTGTAATACATCAACATTTTGTACGTTTCGTAACATATGAATAGAACCACATCATGATAGATGTTCTGTTTGGGATTTCACGTAAAATGGTACTTATACTTATGCCAAACGACAGCTATTATTTGCTTACTTGATTGACTTTGACCGTATCGGCGAATTGACTTGCAGTCTCATTCCATGCGACACAAGAAATTTTTGACCCTTCGTTGTTGTTCATCAAAAATTTGAATAATAGTAGGGTAGAGTGGTCCGAAACCGACCGGTGGTCCCATCCCGACCTCTCCATGTTTCTCAGTACTTGTGCTGCCATGGAAACTGTCGGTGGTGGCATTTGAAAGCTCTCACAACACCGACAATTTGGAGGTAGAGGGCGATCTTTTTCTCTTATTTCGTTCTATGGTTTCGTCACGTGTTTTGTTTTGAAGGCAGTGGATTTAGTCCTGTAGCTGCACGGAACTCCAGTTTTGAGTGTTTTATTGTGTCACGAAAAATCCGAAGGTAGGTTGTTTTAATTGCCTATGGCCTAGACTTGAACACGCACCATCATATCAAATCATATCATATTCAAATCACTTTCATTGTTGTAAGTAAACGGCAAGTCATTATTTAAAAAAAGTCGTGGTGGTCCGAAACCGACCGCCAAAGGGTGGTCCAAAACCGACCCCTATGTTTTTGTGCATCAAAGATTTTCTAGCGTGCTTATGACAGTCAAACTGTGATTTAATGATTTCGGACGGTAATTACACATGGTTTTTTCAGAAATGGGACGATCTTTCAAACGAAACAAGTGGGTTTGGGCTGACTATGAGCCAGCCTTCGAACTTCCCGTTATTTATTTTGATCTCACCTGTTTTGAAATCTTCAAATATGACCTCAGGTTTTTGATCAGCGGTTCAAAAAACCTTCGAATACCAATTTCCGTAAGATTTCGAATGTTTCTAGTGTTTCTCCCGGCAAATTGGATTCGCCATTTTGAATTTCGCAAATCTGACTTCAGATTCGTGATCAGTTACCCAAAAAACCTACGAGTACCAAGTTTCATCCAACTCCAAATGTTTTTAGTTTTTTTGCAGCATATCGAATACGCCAAATGAAAATTTTGCAAAATAGACTTCGGATTCGTGATCAGCGATCCGAAAAACCATGTGATACCAAATTTCATTGAAATCCGTTGATCCCTTCTCAAGATATCGTCATTTTTGTTGTGATTTTGAGAATTTTGTTATTTAAATATCTCGAAAAGTACTGAACCGATCAAAGCCAAAATCTAATCAGTTCTAAGTTTGAGAAAGGTACGTCGATTGAGACCAAGTTGATCGAAATCCGACCGCGTGTTCTCGAGATATCGTCGGACAAAAATTTGATCACGCTCACACACACACACACACACACACACACACACACACACACACAGACGTCCATCTGAAAATGATCGGAAGTGATTCTCCGGACCTCGAAACGTGGAGATCCAGTGAAAACTCAACTTTTCATTTTCGGGGTGATTACAATAATATAACTTCCTATTTTCTCTGAAATCAGAGATACGGGAAGTTAAAAAACCGAAACGAGATCCGGCAATTCTGCGGCGAGCAGTTGCTGCAATGGCATTGGGATCATCGCTTCGTGCAATTGCACGTGAATTTGACGTTCCTCGTTCGACATTACTGCTGCATCGGAGAAATAATGAGATAACTCCCGAAGGAGATGGAACTACACGACTGACTGAAGTAAACGTCGACAATATAAAGATTGTGGAGAAAGGCTTTACAGCGGTGGGTATTTTCGCGAATACCCACCAACGAAAAGATGAATTTTATTACTCAACATTTGCAATATTTACCTATTTTTCAACACGTTTTGATTTCTGTTCTTGTAGGTATTTACCGAAGAACAAGAGGAGTCTCTCGAAACGCATCTCCTTCGTTTATCCGATATTCATTTCGGACTAAACCCAATTGACGCGAGGACATTGGCATACAAATATGCAGAAACCTTGGACGTTTCCTATCCGTCGTCTTGGACTCGAGAAGGAATGGCCGGCTTGGAATGGTTTCGTGGTTTTATGTGCCGACATCCCCGATTATCTCTGAGAAAACCCGAAGCGACAAGCTTAGCCAGAGCCACCGCGTTCAATCCAACGAATGTTGCTGCTTTTTTCGCGAATTACTTTAAGGTAATCGACGATATCAATGTTGGGCCAAGCGATATTTGGAAAGTCGACGAAACGGGCGTAACAACAGTGCATAGGGCAGTCCGCGTAATTTCACGTCGTGGTCAGAAACGAGTTGGACATATCACCTCAGGCGAGCGCGGAAATTTAGTGACACTCGTCCAAGCTGTATCAGCAACTGGAATGCGCGCCACGCCATATTTTGTCTTTCCCCGCGCTCGGTTCCAACCGCATTTATTAAATGGCGGGACCGTGGGCGCAAACGGAGGAGCAAATCCCAGGGGATGGATAACTTCGGAATTGTTCGTCGAGTTTTTGAGAACTTTCCAGGCCTTTACTCGCTGTGACCGTGATCATCCTGTTCTTCTGCTCTTGGACAATCACGAATCCCATTGTTCTTTGGCAGCATTGCAGTTTTGTCGCGACAACGGAATTCATGTTGTTTCGTTTCCACCCCATTGCTCCGATCGCCTTCAGCCACTAGACGTGGGCGTGTTTAAGCCCTTCAAAACTGCAATCAACAAGCAATTCGATTCATTCATGCGAATGAACCCAGGGCGCGTCATTCGAGTATTTGACATTCCAGCAATGGTCTCGCGTGCATTGGAGATTGGTGTCACTGAAAAACCGGCTTCCGATCCGCAGGAATATGGCCAATAGACGCAGACATCTTTCAAGAAATAGATTTCATGCCAAGCGCTACGACGGATCGAGCAAATCCGAATGATGCTCCGAATGAAATGGATGTTGATGAGGAAGGAGAAAGAGGCGGGACAGAAAATCAACATCGAGAAGAAGAAATCATTCCATCGGATACATCAACTTCGCGCGCAGTTCTGGATGCAACTGTAGAGTCGCTTTTGCCTCTCCCGAAGGCTCCACCGCGCAGCCAGAAAAATAAAAGACGACCACCAGGACGAACATCAATTTTGACATCCGATGCTGAGGTACAAAGAATTGCCGAAAAAGAAATGGCAAAAGAAGGAAAAAAAAGAATCGCAGAGGAAAAGGCCAAACAAAAAGAAGAAAATCGCAAACAGAAACTAAAAGAAAAAGAAGAAAAGAAAAAGCAGCAAGAACGGAAAAAGCGACAAAAACAGAAAGAGAAAAACGGGAAGTTCCAGCCTCGAAGAACGACTCGTTCGTCGGCTATTCGCACTTATCATGAGGTAGAAGACAGCTCGAACAGTGATTGAAATTTTAACCAATGTTTGAAAAATTAATGCAATTGTATTTCCTAAAAAAAAGGCTTTTAAATGTTCGAAAATAAATTCAAAAATCATCCCCAAGTTATATTGTTTTGCTAACATGTTGCAAAATAACTTTAAAATTTTGCTTCTTCCTTCGATTCGCTGCAAAACATAGGGGGTCGGGTTCGGACCATGGGGAGGTCGGTTTCGGACCACGATTTTTGAGAACGACCAATATGCAAACTTTCACTACGGCCTCGGTAACTTAAACAAACGGGACCCGAAAACCTTGTCAAGCTGCTTAAAACTTGAAATAATGTTCCCTTCGAAGAATCAAAATTTTGTTTCATCAAAAAAATTAATTTGAGGCACTTTTATCGCCTTTGCCAGTTAGGCGGTCGGTTTCGGACCACTCTACCCTAAATCTTTGTCATCTTTACTTCTAATTTTTTTAATTTCATTCACATTTTGTACGAACCAGCAATCGATCTGAAACATTTTTCGTATCTGTGAATCACTCACGCAAATGAACGTAATACTCAGCGTAATATTAATGCCTTGCATAATTCATGTTTCACTTACACAAATTTATCGTTGAAAACTACGTTTTGTAGAAGATATGAAGTAGTAAAAGGGAGAATCTCTTCGGTATGGACTGTCAATTTTGGTATTTTAGCCAAAATTTTTCGTGAAGATTCATCGTGCTTGCAGCGAGACATTGTGAAAGAGTTCAAGTTTAAATATAATTAATAACTTCAAATTTTATAAAAAAAATTAAGAATATATATTTTATAAAAAATAAAAAATCCAACCAAACGTCGAGCCTCGGAAATTTGTTATGAGCGGAATTTGTTTCCTCTGTAATAAATAATTGAAGCTTAACTTGACGTATGTTTGAAAGATCTACATAAACGGTGCAATTATTCGAAATCAATGACTATTTCACTACAACCCATAGATCACAAAAAAAAAACTGCTCACTCCGATTAAGAACTTAAATATGATGTGATAATGAATGATTATTTTTTTTTATTATGGAGTTTTCAGAATACTAATGCATAATCTGTTTTCTGAGCACTAGTTTATAAATATACCTATATAATATTCGAGGTTTGGTGCAGAACAGAAAATCGAAGGTCGATCGTTTCTCACGATGAAAATCTCCTGAAAACAGGTTTTCAAACCAGCTTTTAGCCATAAGGTTAAATTTTGTAATTGCTGCTAAAAGCGTTTCAATCTCAGTTGTCTTGAAGAGGCAAATTTAATTAATATTTGTAAAATCCACAGCAGGCAGTGTCCTCGTGAGAAACAAACGGTGACATGGTTTCTTTGAGTACGTGCATAATTGACAATACAAATAATACACCGAATGTAAACGCTCCCACCACGATCCAGGAATAAAGCGTTCTTTTTGTCACTTGGACGGCAATGGAGAGATAGAGCTTCTAATCAATGATCAGGTCTGCGGTTTTTACGCGTCACCAGCTCGTATCTGTAAGGAGATAAATAATCAAGACTTGCGACCACCTCAGGCAACAGATAGATTTTTTCTTAACTACAGAAATAGGAAAAGTATAGTGCAAGTAGTCGGCAAAAATAGATTCGGTACAATGCCCAAAAGAGTAGCTAGCTATTTAGGGTTACCAGATAAAGAATTATATACTGGAAATTGCTTCAGGCGTACATCTGCAACTATACTTGCGGATGCAGGTACACCCAGGGACATCGATTCTGGCGGACCTAGAGTTATGCAAATGAACATACCGGATTTTTTTTTTGGTGGAATCGGTAGTAGCGTAGTTCTGCAGTTTGGCGGATTGGGCTAGGAGAGCGCGGCACGTGAACAGCTGTCAGTTACCCCAACCTCAAAAGTCAAACAAAGTTACTGTTATAATAATTCGAACTATCGGAAATGTTCTGAATCGTGCAAATTACATTCAGCCTAACTTTATAATCACCAGATTTATTTAATAAACTAATTTAATCATCACCCATACAGCATTGCAATATTGCAGCAACATTGCTGCAATGTCACACCGCAATGTGTGCAATATTGCGGGCAATATTGCTGCAATGTTGCAGCAAGATTGCTATGTCCGCTTTTATTGCATTTCAATTGCAATATTGCTGCAATATTGCAGTGTCATTTTCTGCAATATTGTGATGTTACCGCCATATTACCAGTAGGTCTGATCCATTCGTGCATTTATTCAATTCAATAGATCTGGGTAGTAAGAAATATCATCTGACGATTAATTTTGTATTTGAAAAAATATATATTGTACATACAAGCTGGATACAATTAAACATAACAAGAATCCCATACAGCAAACAAGTTGCAGTAATGTTGCTACAACGTTGCTGCAATCTTACAACCTGTAGTAACGTTGCAGCAAGGTTGCAGCAACATTGCAGTAACATTGCTGCAACTTGTCTGCTGTCTGGGATATAGATATCCAATACACCATCAAACACAGCTTTATATAGAAAGAAACCTGATATAAGAGTACGACATTTTATCAAACCATAATTGAGCCGTTCTCTGTAACAACAACTTAAGTCGACTTAAGTTTTGGCCGAAAATAGGCGATTGAAGATTTGACGGTTAGTATTTCAATTTTACCGAGGCCTTTTGCGAGTAACAAATTTTTTTCACATAGGTGGCGTACCCAAAGGTAATATGAGAATATAAAACAATCGAATATAGTTCGTAGTACGGTGAGATAGATAAAGGTTTGGAGTGAGACTTAAGGTGTTTTTCCATAGAACGACTTCTTCTTCACAGAAACATACTTTTTCTTCATTTTAATAATATGCAAGGTTAGAAAAATGTTATAACTGATTGTGAATCAGTTTATATAAAAGGAGGTGTTTCCTCTCGCTATTATCGTTCACAAAATGTTACATCACCAAATCACTGCCAGAAAATGGTATCTTTCCGGGTCAGTCCAAATCTACTCGTTGCATGTACGTCGTTGCAGAACATTTTTGTACCATTCCCTGTTCACCGGTTCGGAAGAAGGCATTAAAGAAAGCACATAATTTTTCTTTTAGCTACCTTAATTTCAGGCCGGGTTAGGTCTGTTGAGGATGTATTGACTGTACATTCTCAACCAAAAGTGACTTTCGTCAACATTATTGAATAATTTGAGATGAGATAGAAATCGGAAAAAAATTAACGATACGGTAACGTTTATTTCCTTCATGTGAAATGAATTTTTGAAATTTTTGAAGTGAAAATTTTTTAAAACAAGGATTTTTTTTTCTAATTCCCGTTTTTCATCTTATCTTAAAGTATTCAATATTGCCGACACAAGTCACTTTTGGTTGCGAATCTACAGCCAATACATCCTTGAAGCAAGTTCAGTATTTTTGCTGACAGGAGCGTTTGATTTGAATAGGTCCAAGGTTTGCGAGGCACCATTGTGATCCGTGTGAACAGACATGATACCTTGCGGCTCGTAAGACAGCTTTACGTACCTACTTTCG
>JAFFZH010013581.1:0-12684 GCA_018420115.1 Euura saliciscinereae
ATTGTTAAATAAACAATTGATAACAATTGTGTTTTTCAATTTTGTATTTTTTTCTCAATTCTATGAAGCTTTCCGCGTGAATCAAAAAAAGCAAATTGAATGTAACTTCATTTTTCGCGGAGTTATGAATTTTTGAAAAAAAAGGATCTCTAATTTGTTATTGCAAATAAAATATCGAATTTTGCATTATCAAAATCGGGCTTTGGCACAAAAATCTAACTCCCCCTACACAATCGACATGCAAAATTAAAAAAATATCTGAGAGGTGACTGATCCGCTTCACGTGGAATAGCCCATATATGTATCGCCCGAACCGGTACTCGGAGAATCGGTGACCACGATATCTCAGAAACGCGTGAACCGATTTGATTACAATTTTGCATACATTTTTTAACATTGAAAATGTTTCTATTTTCGGTCATTTGCGAATTCACTGCCTGAGTATTGGAGCGAACTTAGAGATGTCACGTTCTTGCGTCACGCGAGGGAGGAAAGTATGTCCGATCAGTGTGAATGTAATTGCTATAAACGCTAAAACAAATTTTGGAGGTGGAGACTAAAATTCTGATCCGTGCGGGTTACGACGTTGAAAATCCACAGTATAAAATAAACGATTTTGTAATATTTGAAAAACTTTAGAAATTTATTTTCCCTTTTCCTATTTCCATACATTACTATAAATGCGGGTTCATTTTCAATGTCCCAATTATTGCATCTCATGCGAAATCTGTGGATTTTTTATACCAAAAGGCAGTCCTTAATCGAAGGATTTTTCTTTCGATGCATACTTTTTTTTATATCAAGGAAAATGGCGTGATTTTTTCACCGAAATTTAGACTTTCACTTTCGATTGGCGACCATTTTTCCAAAAATTAATATTTGATCAAATCTTTCGATTAGGGACTAGATAATGTGATACAAAAACTTATTTGGTTTTTTGAATTCAGATGAATGATTGGGAAGTTACAGTAGTCAACGCGGAAGGCGTTTTTTTCAACAGCGGTCCGGGTGATACACTATATCGATTACATTATTGAATTTTTTCGAATAAAAAAATCAGGAAACATACTCAAAGATATACCCTTTACTGTGACGAAACCTGCAACCATTTCCCTGCCAAAAATTCGCAAAAACACGCCTTTTTTCGGCCGCTAACTAGATGGAACCCCTCAACAAAAAAAGGTACGATCAGGTCGAAAAATATAAGTATAATTCGGCCCACATTCTTGTGAGCGGGATATTGTTCTACGTTAGTCATACGCTTTTCGTAAAATTGTCATATTTCAAAAAATGGTCCTTTTCCGGTCGAAAAAAAATTATAACTCAGAAAGGGTTGGACTTAAAAATCTGAAAAAAATTCAGAAAACTATTTTAGAGCAAGGACAACAACTGAAAGAATCATGAAGCAAATAAAAAATGTTGCGGTCCGGAGGCTAGGTGAATTGACGTCGACAACCCCATTTGTAAATACAAATAAAAAAAAGAAAAAAAACGTACGTCATAAATGTTTCCGTACGATATTGTTTTACACATATTATTCTTCCCGAGATCAGCATTCAATTAACACTTATAATAATTACGTTTACGAAAACTATCAGTCAGCTGGACACTGAAAGATACCATGGAATGCGCGAATAATTTCCGCCTTTACTGCGTCAGCTGACGGCCTTTCCACCGCTACACACGCAGCTGACGGTTGTTTTTGTACTTCTAATTATGTAAACAATCACCTAGTAAAAGATCATCCGGCATACTATTACTTTATTTTACGTTCATTTTTTACAAGTTCATGCGAGTAGCTGATGCACAATCCCCCCTCCACGATGCAGCTGACCATTTTTTTTCAACTCACTATGACGTCAACTACTGAAAAAAAAAGTTTTCGCCGGCATACCATTACTTTTTTTAAATTTATTTTTCTACCACTTTCGCAGCCTCTGGGGCCCACAACCACCGCGGGTGCGTCAGCTGACCCCGAAAACTATGGCGCGATAGACCTGGATACCGAAAACTATGGTGCGATAGACCTGGACACCGAAAACTATGGTGCGATAGACCTGGACACCAGGAACTATGGCGCAAAAGATCAGGACACCGAAAACTATGGCGCGATAGACCCGGACACCAGGAACTATGAATACAGTACAACGATCTTTAGAAAAAAAATAATCGTCGAGGAATTCTTTTGTTGTTTTTTTTATACGACCCTGTCTTCTTTCGCTTTATTTATCCACCATTTTTTGAATAATTGGTCGTTCATCCTTCAATATAGTTGATAATTTTTACGAAAATGAGCAATTTAGACTTTCACATTACTAATTTCTTGAATAATTAGCAATTTGGACTTTCACATTACCGATTTCTTGAATAATTAGCAATTTGGACTTTCGCATTACTGATTTCTTGAAAAATTAACATTTCATTCGTCACTAATTATCAATTTTTTGAAAAATTAGCATTTTATTAGACACTAATTATCCATTTTTTTCTTAAATTAGCATTTTATTCGTCACTAATTGTCCATTTTTCGGAAAATTAGCATTTTATTCGTCACCAATTACCCATTTTCTAAAAATGAGAAATTTATTTCCAACTCATTGTCAATTGACCCGATATATAGTATTATATTTTTGAAGTATTGATCATTTGTTAACGATTGTCAGAATATTTTGAGAAATTATGATTTCCTAATAATCACAAAGTATTATTGAAGTAATTAAAATTTATTTGTGAATTATTATTTACGTGGTCGGTAAGTTTCAATTTTTGACATAATGAATAAATGGAAAATGAAAATTAATTTTTTGCCGATTTCTGCATACGTCAAACGAGGTTAATCAAGGGGAGGCAGTCTGCATAGGGATACGACATGGTCGACTAACGGCGCATAGCATGTCGCAGTAAAATCCACGATTTCTAAACGTATACTGTGGTCACATGCTAGTCACGCGCGCCATTCCATTACTTAGTAATGATTACTATATTTCATTGACTCCTCCACTATCCAACTTTGTCTAACATCGTAATACACGTATATCATGATACAATTCAAAATATCCTCTCGAAAATCGAAAACAAAAAATAACTCGAACAATTCAAGTTCAACGAAAAGATTAGCTGTTTTAATTTTCATCCAGTATTCTCAACACATTAAAATTAGGTTGTCCCATGAGTGATTAAGGAGGTACCTCCACGACAGTCTCAATAACAATGTATAAGTCCAAGTTCATGTCATGTCAGTGCGCATAAGTTCGAATAATTTCATCTTAAAAACTTATCAGTTACTTCAAAACGCGTAATATTAGCAATGAAGTGATTGAAATCATGAATAATATTTGTGAATGACTAAAAAGTAGGACTATTCTTCAATCTGCCAGACAACAGTTTTGGTTATGACTGTCCGCGCTCTGGCATTTGGATAGGTTAACGTAAAAGTAATCAGATGCGCATGCGTGAGGGAAGACCGACTGTGAGATGGAAGGAGACAGCAAACAGTCGGTCTCGCTTCAAATCGACGATATTTCGGACTTTCAGCGTCTATATTTTCGAAAATAAACGGTAAATAATTCTGAAATTTTCAGACAATATCCGGTTAGTAGCCCTTCGTACCTGCGTAGTTTTTCGTGTAACTCTTAACACTGGTCTAAGCACCAGAAAATAAAACGTATCATTTACGTGCGTTGGGTATGGGGTTAACGTGTTAAGATTGGTGATTTTGATTGCAATTATCTCAAGTTTGGAACGGTCAATCCGATGGAAATTGCACAGACATTTAGATAGCATCTGAATCAATACGTGGGCAAAATTTCAGAGATTTCTTAACACATTGAATCCATGGAGGTACTACCTTAAGGGTGACCAAATAAATTATTCACCCATCACACGGTGTGGCAGACTTATAGATGCCTAAAAGTTCATGGCTGGAGTCCCGTGCAAACAATGACCGGCCTAAAGGGGAGAACCACAGAAACCGTGTCGGGAACGCGCTGGAGCCATGCGCGCCTAATTCTCTTCACCGTGGTGATGACTTGTGATATCCTGGATGGCACGGTGGATACACGCGCCCTGGCTCAACTGACCGGACTAACCGAACGTTTAACGAAATATTTATCCAAAGATTACCCAATCGGTCGGTGATTAATTGACCGCCAATTCGATGTCAAATTAACAAGTGACTCATCATTTCATGTCAGATATACGTAACTTTACTTTCACACCATAACTAATCAACTGCACGCTCCCTGACATGCACTCATAAAGGTCCCTTCATTTGTAAATACGATACCTCAAAATTGAATTACAGCGCGTCGTGAGGTCCACTCTATCTCTGTACAAAATCGATTTACTTCGAACGTCATGGTCATATACTCCTCAAAAATTTCTTCTATCAAGTGTGCTGCAATCACACTCGCCAAAATAGCCTTGCACCCGTGCTGCACACGATTTTTTTCTCAACACATGGTCTGTAGAAATGCTGATTTGGGTATCCAAGTTAATTTTGTCCAGGCTTTCCTAACCTTTGTCAAACTCGGACCAAGTTCGGGCTTATTTGGATATCCAAGTTAATTTTGTCCAGGCTTTCCTAATCTTTGCCAAACTTGGGCCAAATTCGGGCTTATTTGGATATCCGAGGTCATTTCGTCCAGGCGTTCCTAACCTTTGCCAAACTTGGACCAAGTTCGGGTTGATTTGGGTATCCAAGTTATTTTATCCAGGCTTTCCTGACCTTTGCCAAACTTGGGCCAAGTAAGGGTTCATCCAGGCATTACAATTGATTTTGTCCGGACTTTCCTGGCCTGTGCCCAGCTTGGACCCAATTTGGGCCTATTTGGTTGTAAGGAAAAGTACATGATTATGACATTGCGACATTCTCTGATCATCTTAATAACTATAATTGTCAGTCTTTTAAGTTATGTGTCCACTGTTTCTCCCAATACCATAAATTTTCGATCCGTGGCCTACTGTTAACAAAGACCCGGTGGTCGTGCGGACAGCGTACTGGATTCGTAACTCGAAGATCGGAGGGTAGCAGGTTCGAGACCGTCGGCGGACGTGAAAATTTTAATTTAATGAAACTCAGCGATTTATTAGAAAAGAAGTGAATCATCGTAATTTGATTGAAATCGGATCATTTCAGAGCGATACCGGAAGAAAAACTTCCAAAATAATGTTTTTTGAATATTTCTATCATTGATGGGGCATTGGCAAAATCAGCCAATAAAGGCCCCAGGTTGCCGAATATTCAAGGCCCAAGTTTGTCAACCTATATAGGTCCAATTTTGACATCCAAAGTTGGCCCTTGTTTGGCTACCAATTTTGGTCCAAGTTTGAGAACCCGTGCCGCGCCAAGTGGAAAAAGCGTGACATTTCGACAGTGGCCCAATACGGATGACCAAACTTGGGCCTAGAGTATATCAATGAAAAATAACTAGGCCCCGGTTAGCGCCCGGAGAAAATTTCTACGCGGTGTGAGGAAATCTCTATTTTTTTAGAGACCCGAAACGCTGTAATTAGAAAACAATGTAGGGGAGGGGCGGGCAAAATGGGCCCTGGCGGGCAAAATGGGCACCCCTAAAAATTTTTCGTATTTTTACAAAATTGAAAATTTTTCGGATTCCATTATTTTCTTGCTCTAACAAACTTCGAACACCAAATCGACCATATATCTTGAAAACATAGGGAGTGGCGGGCAAAATGGGCCGTCTAATGACCAACACCTCAAGTAGAGGTTTGAGCGAATGGATCTTCTAATTTTTACCAAAAAACGATAACCCGACCTATGCCGAGTGTTGCACGCCCTTATCTGAAAAGTCCAAAAATGGCGGGCAAAATGGGCACCCCTAAAAATTTCAAATTTTTTCACAATTTCAAAAATCTTGACACCATTTTCGTGTTTACTTCAGAATCCTTCAAACATGAGATACTTAAAGTTTGCGAGGGCAAATGAATAATGAAATTTAGAAGGTTTTTTCAATTTTAAAGAAGGATGAAAATTCCGAGGATGCCCATTTTGCCCGCCACTCCCTATGTTCTCAAGATATATAGTCGATTTGGTGTTTGAACTTTGCTAGAGCAAGAAAATATTGGAATCCGAGAAATTTTCAATTTTCATAAAGTACAAACATTTTTTCAGGGGGCCCATTTTGCCCGCACTTTCTCTAGGAGCGTCTTATACATAGCTAATATCATGTTTGAAGGATTCTGAAGTAAATACAACAATAGTTTCAAAATTTCAAAAATTTTGAAAAATTTTGAAATTTTGAAAAAATTTGAAATTTTTAGGGGTGCCCATTTTGCCCGCCATTTTTGGACTTTTCAGATAAGGGCGTCCAACACTCGGCATCGGTCGGGTTATCGTTTTTTGGTCAAAATTAGAAGATCCATTGATGCAAACCTCTATTTGAGGCGTTATATAGTTCCTTAGGGTGCCCATTTTGCCCGCCCCTCCCCTACTTGGATCAAATAGAATTGACTTAGTAATGGATTATGTTTTTTCCGTGTAGAAACTATTGCAAGGAGACTGCAGTCACAGAAAGTTCTCAAACCACCAGATCATGTTTCGCTAAACTTCTATAGAGCCTCCTCCCTGATGACTGATAACTGGACTTCCGGCAAAGAGGATCAGAACTGTTTTACGATTTAGCAAAATATTAAAACGTATCTATACGGTCTATGATTTCCTTGTCGATTCATCTCAGATATCAATTTAAGCTGATTACACCGTCTTTATGATCCAAAGTAAAGGATAACGCAGACAATACAATTCAATATGAGCCTGGTTCCTTACCATAATCCGCAGGAGAGCCATAGTAGTACTAGGAGCATTAGTACAACACGAGTAACATTAAGAGCGTATATTTTTTACTTTTGGAGAAAGAATTTATGTGAACGACGCGAGATTATAGTGGCCAACCTTTATCTATCATTTTACGGGTCTGATGTTCACGTCATGAAGATTCCACGATGGCTGTAGAAACGAACCTATAGCTCATTCCTTTCGCCCGCAATCTGTGTACAAGTGAAGGGTGGTACCTATGCCGAAACTACATTTGCGCGAAAACTTAGATTGTTCAGGGCAGATAAAAAAAATCTTTCGTCGAGTTCAGCTATCCGGGAAATATTCAGGTTTTCTCGATTAATAAAAATATATGCAAACAGTTATTTTTCGGGAGAAAACTGATTTCAAGTCGAAAATTTAACAAACCAATTACAGTGCGACCTGACAATATAAGAACGCTGAAGCTCCCAAGGGGAAGAGTTTTTTCGAGAATTCGAGTACCCCCACCAGGCGCGCGCTCCACACTGACTGACTCTCTCTATCTCTCTCTCTCTCTCTATCTTTCGTTTTAGGCTGGGCGTTTTTATTCAGAGGTTCGGACGCGAAAGAGTCGAGGTCGGAATTCTATTCGGAGTGGGGGAAGTGCTCGAGCGAGAAATAGGGGAAGCGTTCTTATTGAGTGGGCTCTTATTGAGAGGTCGCACTATACTAAGTACTATAGGAAGTTTGTAATGCAATTCCTACATTCATAGAATCCCTTCATAGTAGCACCTTATACTGTGAAACAAAGAGAGCACTCAGCCAAATTGAAATGAAAATCAATCATTGATCAAATATTGAATTAGTTTCAAAACATTAAACGCGATCGCTACGATAAATTTTAGGATTATGTGGTGCTGGATTGTAGATATTTTTGGGTAACCTTCAATGAAAACTTGTCTTAAATTTTTTAACATAAATATTTTGGGAAAATTATATCTTCCTACATTTTCTGTTGCTCTAAATTTTAAACCACCCGGCCTCCGTATTTTCAAAACCTGACCGATTTCACATAAATAGGATTATTTAATAACTGAGATTCATTGTGCAGAGTGTATTAAGATTATGTTCAGCTTTTTCACCAGGTTATTTTCGAGCTCGAGATCGGTGTCGATATCGAAAAACATGCTGCCGCAAACGAGACGAAGATCTTGCTTTCAATGGTCAAACTTGCCGTAATTGACAAGGAGAGTAGGGACCTTCGATGTCGCGGATCGGGTTCCCGTTTCACGTGGTGAAAGTTTAAGACCTCCGAATTAACGTCGTTTTCGATTTTTGATTGAATAGGCCTTGGTTGCTGAGATATCGCGATTTCAAAATTTGAGATTTTTGGGCGGAGTAGCCCGCGTAGCTGACACGGTAAGACGACGGACTGGAACGCTGAAGGTTCACGGTCCGGGTCCCCGTACTTTTTTTATTTCTTTTTAAAATAACTTTTCATATATTTTTTCAATCTCTTTATAAGACTTTGCATGTGCAGGTCAATGAGACAATTCGAAAATACGTATTACCAGTTTTATTGTCATATATTATACACTACATGAACGTCATTATGCTATAATAATATGATAAAATGGTTATTCTAATAACGAAGGCACAATTATGTGACAAAAAATAAAATTACCTAAAAAATATACTTGTTCAAAAATAATTAATGTAATACACACGTGACAAAACCCCGTGTAGAAATTTGACCGTGACGCTGGTCGGGTTCTAAGCATAGTTGAAGGGTGGCACGGCAAAACGGTGTAAGTGCCATTATAATGATTTTTCAGGAGAGCAAAAAAACTGTCCCAAAATTCTACGAACTAATTTTTTTTTAATCTGAGAAAGTACTTTGTAGAGTTTTTCGAGCTCCTTGAGATGGCGCAAGAACCGATTCAATACAGCCATCTGTCTTCGGGAAAATGGTTCGCGAAAGTCGATTTTTTCCGTGCCAGTGTAAGTGCCACGTTTCGTGCCAACTTTTCTTTTTACTTTGGATACTGATTAAGAACGCAATTACGATGCTAAAATTATGAAAAAAATATGAATCTAAAGCTTGAACCTTAATGAACAAGATTTGGTTATAAATTTCCAAATTCGTATAAATTTTCAAATATTACGGGGCAAAATGGCGGACGAGGGAGGGATCGGAAACGGTGTAAGTGCCAAAATGAACATAATATCGTGAAATTTCGATGGAAAAGATAGTAGAACAGTACGAACACTAGTCCGATTCATCGATGTAAGATGTTTTTCATCAAACATCTCCAAAAAACGTCAGCTCAGAGAAATAAACAACGGACACCGCAAAAAAAAAAACTTCCCTTCTGAACCAATATCATACTGATGCAACGAAATAAACACATAATTCAAAAATTTAATACCACTATATGAATTACAATTTTTTTTTATTCGTGAGTGAATATTATCATATTTGAATTCCAATGTGGGCTTAATCTTTTTCATTTGAAGATCATCAACTGTAATTACAATAATTCTGTAATTAATTCACTCGATAAGTCATATTTTTGAGTTTGTTGATTCTCACGATTATAAAATATGAAATACTTTCGGTAAATCTGATTCTGATAATAACTAAGATTGAAGCAAATAATATTACGCGTTCAGAATATTGATTTTGGTTGAACAAAAAATCCGTTACATACACTGTGAGATGGTGCAGATGGCACTTACACCGTTTTGCCGTGCCAACTTTTTATATCATCGCGAATAAATTTTTGTCAGCCATATCGTTTTGCAAGAATGTGCGTACGGATTTTAGAAAATTTTATAAACAAAAAAACGTATTTTCGAATTTTTGGCACTTACACCGTTTTGCCGTGCCACCCTTCAGTTTGCCAGATTACAAATGTGGCCCCGATCTGGCTGAACTGTGGCAGCCTGTTAGGGTTCTGGCCAAATGTCCCGCTTTTAGATACAGTGCCCGATCGGAAACCAATTAGGCCAGCAACCATCGTACCCTACTTGCGCCACAACTTCTGCCAGGACTATGCCTGAATTGCCGATATTCTACAAATCTGGATGTTTTGGATATATACTGTTACAATACTTTTATATGTGTAATTTAATTCTTTGAGTTTACATTAGGGCTACTGAAGCAGGTGTCGAATCCATTACCGATTTGCTACTTAATTTATTAATTATGATGTAAGGATGATTAACCACCGGATTGGTGCTTAGACCCGTAGATAGTCACTCATTGGAATAGGTAAGGTTGGGATGAAGCAGGTAGAAGCAAACAAAGCAGTTTTAGGTTTAGTATAAAATTTGGAAGTGAAGTGTTATTTACAGTGATTTGAGATGATTCTGAAAACAAATTGATTTTATATCTTCATATTTCGGATATTAGGTTTTTACCGGAACCTCTGAGAGGGTAGGTAATGCCTGCCTTCCTGTATATGATTTGGAATGAAGTGATTTGAAGTCTTGAATTTACTAATGAGTCTTGGCTCTATTTGGAGATTGGGTTTCACCGGTACCTCGGGAGGGTTGGTGCTACCCGCCTTCCTGACTTCGACGCGGACCATGGAGTGCCCGCGCCTCGTTATTCTGTGACGTCATACCGTGGTGTGTCCGCAGCGCCGCTGTGTCCACGCCACGGTGTTTCGCGGAACTTCTTCAATTCCAAATACTCGTTTATTTTATAATTCCCTCATCAATTTACACCTTACATTTCTTCATAACATTTTCAATTAATTTTCATTATTACAATTATTATTATTCCTCTGCGTTATAACCATTTATAATGGTTATTATATATGGTAATTACATTCTAATATTCATAATATCGTGATTTTGCCTAGCTCTTCGAGATCAGGCCAGTGAACCTAAACCTTCTACGGTGTGCGTGTATCTTTACGCATACCTCACCTAAGTGTGTGTATTGTTTTGATTCTAATTTCTCAGTATGCTCTAGTATCCTGCTTCTACAGTATACCGTCGGTTTCTACTATAGTCTCTGCAGCGTATAGCTCTATAGCCGGATATCTTTTATTGTATTTTATTCTATTCTGCGCAATTTCGATTTTACATTTATTTGGACATTATGGTTTATTGAAAAACGTCTCAATACACAATTAAAATATTCGGTTTTCAGAAACTGAGTGTTAGCTATATTTATTGCTCAACAATATCAATATTGTTAAGGTATATTAATATAGAAAATTGACGAGTCTCAAACTTTTTTTGTTGTAATAATGTTGAATTATAAATACTATAGTACCTTCAAAATCTTTTACAAACTAAAAATAAACAGGAACAATCAGGTTCGTGAGTATTCGCTCACAAGGCTTTGTGGATATATAGTATCTTTTATATCTCTTTTAAGGTAACAAATAATTCTTCACATGAGAACCTACTGCTCGTCTATCACACATTTTTAGGCACGATCGTAAAAAACGGAGTGCCTTATACATTCGCCATCGCTAAAAACGTCGGATCGAGTAAAAGATCTGAAATCATGTAGGGACCACGTTTTAGCACCTGGGTAGTCGTTTTCGAGCATTTTCAAGAGTGGTGTATGTGACCCCCCCATTTCTTGTAACCACGTAATCTGCAGCCAAACCGCTAAAAGAATTCAGACGAAATTTGCAATGGATACTGTTCCCAACCTGCAGATGTGCAATTTTTCTTGTGTACCCGATCTGACTTCCGGTTCAGAAATGGCGATGACTAACTTTGTCAATTTTGAAGATACAACAGCGAGCTTTGGGATACAGTCTTCTGATGACAAATCAAAATTTTGGGAATTTTTTTGGATTTTTCCTGCACCTGCGTCTCTTGAAGAGTGGTATATGAGACCCCTCCATTTCTTGTAACCACGTAATCAGCCAAACCGCTAAACCAATTCAGATGAAATTTGCAATGGATACTGTTTCCAACCTGCAGATGTGCAATTTCGTTTGTGTACTCGATCCGACTTCCGGTTGAGAAATGGCGATTGCTAACTTTTTCAATTTTGAAGCTACAACAACGAGCTTTGGAATACAGTCTTCTAATCACGAATCAAAATTTTGGAAATTTTTTAGGATTTTTCCGGCACCTGTGTCTCGCTGTCAAATCGTTGTAGTTGCTTGTAAACACGACTTAGCCAAACCGCTGAACCGATTTTGATGAAATTTGCACTGGATAATGTTTTCAGCCTGCAGATGTGCAATTTCGTTTGTGTACTCGATCCGACTTCCGGTTCAGAAATGGTGATTGACAACTTTGTCAATTTTCAAGATACAACAGCGAGCTTTGGAATACGTCTTCTGATCACGAATCAAAATTTTGGGAATTTTTGAGGATTTTTCCGGCACCTGCGTCTCGGTGTCACATCGTTGAAGTTGCTTGTGAACACGAGCTTAGCCAAACCGCTGAACCGATTCCGGTGAAATTCGCAGAGGATATTTGTTTTACCCCGAAGATGTGCAAATTTCTTTTTAGACCCGATCCGACTGCCAGTTCAGAAATTGCGATTGCTAACTTTGTCATTTTTGAAGATACAATAGCGAGCTTTGGGATTCAGCCTTCTAATCACGAATCAAAATTTTGAAATTTTTGGGCGATTTGAACACTATTTCAAAACAAATCAGCACTGTGCGATCGTGCCTTACGCAAAAAAGCGATGAGCTTTTTGGCTAAAACCGGCAAGTTAAGAATAATTTTGCACCACAGTCAATGGATTGTACTACTTACTACAATGTACATAACCTCCAAATTTCCTTTCTGCTTGTTCACGCTAAAGGCGCTCTCTTGGCGACAATAGACACCGAGACGTCCTAAACCTCATCACCCCTCCCGTCTCCCCTTGCCAAAACCGATCAGTATCGCCCAGTTTGGCGTTAAGCGTACACGCTTACCGCACCACACGACTGTAT
>JAFFZH010013583.1:3351-30851 GCA_018420115.1 Euura saliciscinereae
TGCAAAACTTACGACACAGGCTCCGTAGTGTACATGAGCCACGAGAGCAAGAATAGCTACGAGATACAAGATGGGAACTTCGAGTGTCGGCACCGTGAACGAGAGGGCGACTGCACACATAACAGGAATTAATATCCGAGGCAATACTTCACACCTGGTGTTGCTCATTTGAGAAACGATTAATCGACACTGCGAAAAAGATATAAAATATTCATTTGTTGTAATAAATTTTCTAACGATGTATTTTTTCGATTATCAACGAAGACTCACACATATATTAGAAAATATCGTTCCAATGGCGAAATAAATTATTCTCGGATCCTTCTCCATGATATTATTCGGCGAATGCATGACCCAGAAGGTAGCTACTGTGAAGAATAAAACAGCGGGTACCAGAGGTCTCACACTTTCGGTAAACGACCTCATTTTTCCAGTCTTGTCTCTGTACGATCTATAAAAATAACGTAAAAACATGTTAATTCGTTGGCAAGTTGAAAAATACTTAGGATATTAAGGACAATAATTGAAAAATAAGGTGATCATAGTTACTTGTATATGTTCCAAAGCACGACAGGTAAATTAGAGACTAGTGCGCTAATGTATAACAATAATTCGAACATAATTCCGGCTGAAATTCCACCCGGGAGTTCAAATTTCCAAGCTTCGTGACCTCCAAGACTTGTCAGAATGAAGACGATGATAGTCGCCTGAAATAAATCATGAATAGTAAAAATCTTCTTCCGGTCTCTGGAGGGAATCGACGATTACAATTGCTTAAAACTCACGCTGAACATGTTCAACTAAAACTATATTCTTTGGACAATGAATAAAGTAATTTTTCTTGCTTCTATAATTTCAATTGCTCATACCAGCATCGAGGCGTCGTATCCCCAAGGTAAAAATAGAACACCGGTATTATATTTCTCCCAGTGGCTCAGGTAGAAATTTACGAATACGTTCCATAGAATAAAATACATCCTAAGAGGCGATACGCTGTGATCGGTTCTACCGAAAACCGAATACATGCATACAGTGATCAGCATCGCGGTCCAACTATCGAGACCGTGGTCGAACAGTTCACCCAGTGGTCCGGAGCTCTGAGTTCGTCTCGCCTGTTTTCCGTCGATGCCATCTAATCACAAAACAATCAGCATTGGACTAAGAATTCGCCATTTGAAGTTGCCATAAAAATTAATCAACCCATTTGTATGAGAGTCAAACATCTCCAAGGCAGCCTTCGGTCTCTAGAGAATGCTAGTGGGTGAAAACAAGCTATTTTATTCATCAGGTGTGAAACTTGGCTGTTATCAAACGTCGTAGGATTGAATGGTAAACAGTAATCGCTATTATCTCCCGACTATTGTACTTGAATATGTTTGCCAAAGGTCTTAGAAAATATTTCAAGGCTGGTTATCTCTACTCACCTAGCGTGTAGGCCATAAATATATTAAAAGCAGCCATGGCGTAAACCCATCTTGGTATATTTGGATACTCTGGCCTGTCGTTGCTGGATGCGTAAAAGAAATAATCGTAGTACGCAAACATCAGGAAATTCATAACGGTGAATAGAAATCCAGAAAATGTGAGCAGATTCGGCGCCACCCATTTCGGACAGTACTGCAAAAGCGAGAAATTGAATGAAAAAATCGTTTACGTCGCATCATCGACAATTAAATTCGTCTATAAAATCCGGATCAATCGTACCTCAACCACTTTGTTCCAAAACGGGTGCATCACGTATATGCTCAACGGACTCGTGTCCAACGAGCTGTACTGTGAATGAGAAAAGAAATATTTCATGTTAATATAAATGAAAATCAACGAATAATCTATGTTCTAAAATAAATTCGAACAGGATTTTTGAATCGATCTTAGACAAAAAAAATGTGCTTATATCGATGAAATACGAAGACAACAAATGCTGCCGCCTCAGCTTTTTCAGGTCATGTTTGTAATAAATTGTTAAAATCAAGTGAAATAAAAAAAAAAAAAAATCAAAGAAGGCGATTATTCGTTATGTGAGAAAACTCGTTCCTTATCGAATAAACGAGTTTCTGTAATGAATCAATTACATAAATATAGCGTGACACATAGTTGAATAATGATATACTCGATACCTGCCAGGGATAATCAAGTCATACTATCGCAGAGGATGTTGATGAAATTTTAATGAAAATATATCCATGCGACGTCGGCTTTGAATTGATTAGCGGAGTTGAGGCTTACCTTGTAATTTTCGAAGCCCGTGAGGTGCTCCTGCGTCAAATAGTGGACTTCTAGTTTCATTTTAATACAATAATCAGGACGCGAAAAGTAATAGATCGAAGAAACTAACCACAAGCGGATTTTTTCGCACTAATAAATTGTCAAAAAGTTGTGTACTGATACGGTGTATTAAACTCCGATTCATGCGACAGCTAACATTGTATTAATATATACATTTAATTTAAACTAATAATTCACTATAAATAATAAATTAACATGTCGAATTATTAAGGCTAACGAAATCGGACGAGTACTGCTTCATAATAAAACTGCGATAAACTGCTACTGTAGTATCGTCAGGTTTTTTCACACAACCAAAGTACAACCACAGTCCACACACAACATACGCATGCGCTCCGCCGCCGGGGAACCACGGACAACAATCGCTTTACCGGGAGTCAGACAATCAACTGAACCGAATTTCATTAAACTCTAGTCTCTCACATTTTTGCCGTTAGAGACACTTCAGCTTTCCGAGTAGCCGGGAAATACTATTTTATTCTCTTTAATTATCAATTGTAAATTCACGAATTTGTTTAGTTGTTCCATTTTTTATTCATGGATTTTTTAAATAAAAATAAGTAAATAAATTCTCTTATCTGATGATTTGATGATTAGGATTGATGAGAAACACATCGCATCTAATTGTTGATAGTTGGTTTTCACGTGAATCAAGTTATCTCAATACAGCGTTTGAATTTCGCGCTCACGTGTGACGTCACACAGTACCTTTTTACGCACAGTTTTACCGTCTGACGGCGCTGTGGACAACCATGGCCAACAAGAGGTACTGTGTGACGTCGGTGACGTCACAGGGCGTTTGAAAATTCATAATTCTCAATTGCTTATGGTTGATAAAAACTGTATTTAATTATCACGCACCCATTCATCGTGGACATTTGTCCAAGAAAACTTTCCTATTGTTTTTTTCAACTATGTTAAGAAAAATATAAAATTCTGCTTTGATGGGTTTCATAAAATTGAACGCTTTTTTTCTTTTTTTATTAGGAGACAAAGAAAAAATATAACGGCTGGGATCCAGCCCATATTATAGCCTGAATTTTATACAGGGTGATGTTATTTGATCCGCAAAATAGTAAACGTGGTGCTGCCATCTATACCGAGTTTATGACGTTCGACTTCTCGCATCGAATGACACGAATGAGTAAAAAATATCAATTGAAGAACACGAGTTGCAGGTAGCATGGGAGAAGGCGCTGTCATAACCTGAAAATCTTTTTGCCGTCTCTCCGTAGCGTGGAAGTTTTAGATCGTCGAAAATATTATATTAATATAAGGATGGCGGACGCGATGAGGCAGACGGTCGTCGAGATGTTGAAGGGCATCGAAAGGCGAGTAGAAGTGTCCATATAACCTAGATGCGAGTTCACAAACACTTCCGATATTTGTATATTTGTATCACACACGTAGCCTTCCAGACGTCAGTTAAACTCGCCTATGCGGTACGAATTATTTATTATTATTGTCCACCAGATACAACCCCGACAATTTATCTACCCTCGAAAAATACGTGGAAATTCAGTCGAGGGAGAATGCTTACGATCTCGAGGCTAATTTGGCTGTACTAAAACTGTACCAGTTGGATCCTACCCGATTTAACCAAAACGTAACTTGCCAGATACTCCTGAAAGCGTTGACCAATTTTCCCCACACCGATTTTGTACTGTGCAAATGTCTGCTGACGGAAAAAATCGTGAGTATTATGCTGTATAGATATTCCTAAACCTTGACAATTTATGAATCCATTCGATTTATCGCAGATGCAAGAAGAGCCGATCAACCAGATCATGTACCTCGGCGATATCCTAGAGCAGTGCGACTTCCAGCACTTTTGGGACAGAGTTTTGTCCATGCCAGAACTTTGCAACAGAATAGTAGGATTTCAGGATTCTATTAGGAAGTTCGTGTGCCACGTTGTAGGAATTACATTCCAAACTATAGACAAGGCTCTGCTGGCTCAGCTGCTCGGTGGAGTTGACGGTGAGTTTATTTCAGGGCGAGGAGATAAAAGGGCGAGAAAAATGGGACTAATATTTCGTTGAACTTGTTTAGATTCTACGTTGAAACACTGGGTGAAGAAGTACGGCTGGAAGGAAGAATCTAAGAACGTTATTTTCATCGCTAATCAAGATGAGAATATTAAGACAAAGAATATTACGGAAAAGATTGACTTCGAAAACGTCGCCGGACTGATGGCTGCGTGTCTTTAATTCTGTCTGATGTCGAATATCTACAATAAAAATGTTGCGAAAACGTAAACGATTCACGAATTAATACTCTTCACACTCCATATTTTCGCGATATAATGAAAGAGAGGATTTCCAGCAATTGCATGTTTTCAAGACCAATACTTGTCATTTCTCCAGAGCAGAAACGAAAAAAAATATCGAGCGGGCACGAGGAGAATTTTGATATTGTCGAGGTGTATATCTCAGTACGCAGTTTAAGTTCATGTTGTCCCAAGGTCCCCAAGAAATCTCCATACTTTTTTTTGTATCTTTCGAGAATTCCAATTCCACGTCAAACGGAATTCCCCGATTTCCAGGTTTTCCCTGTAGCTGGAAACCATGAAAGAGGAACAAAGAAACAGTTCTCTCCCATTGCTAGATTGGGCTTGTAGTGCGACAGCAGGACTCGAAAATTACCATTTTCATTTTATTGGAGATGAAATTCTTATTCCAAGAATCTGGGAATTACAATATACACATAATATATTAATAACAATTTATGGAATGGTGTACCACCGCCGCCTCTGAATGATTATAAGTTAGGGACATCAATTAATGGTTTTTTGTTCTTTTCTTTTTGTATACGTATGTTTAAACATATATATATATATGTTTTATTGTGTGCGGTTAGTAGAACTCTGTTCGATATTTGATAAATTATTTTAAAAAAACATCTTGTAAAATTGAAATTTTTATGTTCGAGCTACATAAATAAAGTATTTCTTAAATAAATAAATAGATAATTGGCGAACTGTATCTGGGCATCTACCAAAAATAGATTCTGTATTTTGCCATTTTTTATCGATTTCCTCTTACATATTCATTTCAATTTTCGATAATAAAAAATCTATACAACTATTGTGATAAAAAATATCATTAAATTAGAACGTCGTCTTGCTGAAAAAATTGACTAGATTACAAAACGTCGAAAAGTTTATAAGTAACTGAGATAATGAAAATATACGAATTTTATAGCTTTAATAAATTTCTCATATTTGTTCGACTCGTTTGTACGCGTGCGATTTTTTTTAGTTTTCGTTTTTGTATCTAATCATATTAATTTACTATCTTGAAACTTTCCCAATTCTGATATGTATACATTTTTCTCCCATAAATTCTTCCAGCAAACCGACGATACGCATTTCCTCACACCACATTCTATAGGTAAATAATAATTCGTAATCACTATTATATTAATATCTGTGTCCATATTTAAGCAAGCGAAATAATTCAGCCTCGTCAAAAATCAGTAGCTATCCTCGAGTAGTTATAATTAATACATTTTTGTACGCAAGGAAATAGTCACATCCAATTATCCGTGAATTCAATCCCTAGAATATTTCTATGCTCGAACCGATCACAAAATAGTTGTAACTCGATCCGCGCATTCTTCGGGAAATTGATTCCAGGATATCAGGGACATACTCGGTTCTCCCTTTTATTACCAGGCCTATACTTGATGGTCAATTAAATGAGCATCTTTTCGGAATGAGTAGCGCGGAGGGTTGTGACATGGAAGCAACCAAAATGCGGGATGACTCTTTCCGCAGACCTGAGCCAACAGAGTCAGAGTACGTGGAGTAGTTTTGTTGTTGTGGTGATGATGGTGGTTCCCCTGAACCCGTTCGACGGCTGTTTCGTCTCCTAAAATAGCTTGGAACTGATCAACTAAAATCGCCACCACAAACATTCCGAACAAGGCAGACTCCAGGACCAATATCACGCAATGCAAGCTTAAAAAAAAAGAAGTTTCATCAGTTAAAGGCCTGTAAGAAATCGAAAAAAATCAATTATTCACCTCATTTCAGCTATCAATACCCAGACTGTACTCACATTCGGCTCTGTTTTACCGCCACGTCGTTACTGCACTCGGGACAATCGAAGACCCAGGATAGGATGACCAGAGTTATAGCATAGAACGCTAATATTCCAACGTAGACAAGAAATTGTATAAAATATTTCTGGTTACGCTCTCCGACGCAATTGTTTATCCTTAAAAAAACAAGCCAATATTAACATCCGAGGTAGCGCAGGGAATATCCGCGACTTACCACGGACAGTGATGGTCCATTCTCCTGATACACCTCTTGCATATCCTGCAATGGTGCGCTCTCGGGGGTCTGTAAGTCTCGCACCGAGTGCACACCGTCCAATCGTCCCTCTCGTCGCAGTCGTCTCTACTCCCGGCTGTATGGATGTCCGAAAAATCCATCCGAGTCTGCGGCAGCGGCACGACCCCGGGATCGCTGCACACTGCCTTCAGGTGGGACATGACCAGCAGTAAAACAACGGTGTTGAACGTTACGACGTGGAAAGGACCCCATAGGCTGTAAAACGAGGGGATAAATGTACGGCGAGGTTTTATGAGAAAGTAGGAGCGAGATTTTGGTAGAAAAGGTCACGCTGAGAATCGGGAATTCCGGTTTTTGGGACGGGTGTAATTTAGCGACAATGAAATATTGTTGTAGAACGATGTGTTAACCTGTCCTGCATCGTGTGTAGAACGATCCATCTTACGACGACGTAATCGGCGTAAAATACGGCGATGTAAGTAACGATGATGCAAACAATGCCACAGGGATCCCTCACAAACATTTTCTTATCTATCTGAAAAGTCACATTCTATCTTTCTCATAATATTTGATACTATTCATTTGAAAGGTTGACTATGACGATCGCGTATATCTTGCGCCTCTACAGTCTGAAGTTTGCGGAAGGTCCGAGTCTGCACACGATTGCTTTCATCCGCTGATTACAAATATTCGATCTCGACTAGATTAGAATTTAATTTTGCTCACAATCAAACAAAATATTCCGTTACTACGAATGACGTATAATTAACTGAAACTCGTTTTAAAATTCCGTTTAAATGAGACAATATCCATCACTGACATCACTATCCCTGACAGTCGATAATCAATCGTATATAATTCCCGCTGTATCAACGCATCGATTATTTGTGTCTTGAATCAATGTTCACTTCTCCTATAGCTAACGGAGTGAGAAAATCGTCCAAAACTTTGTTCATGTGGTATTATTCGATGATTGAAGTCGTGAGGTGGACAGAGGTTGACAGAAGCGGAAATGTCAGTGTCCGCGACCCGCGTGTGCCGGGGCGCGGGGGTGGGGGGAAATAAATATATCGAAACGTTCCACATCGTCGATAGAAATGGCTCAGTTACACAGAGCGCGTCACGTCACGCGTCAGAACGATTGGCCAATCAGAGTGCCGACCTTCTTCTGGATTTCTGGTAAAGCTGTTCTCCCAGAGGTCATTACTGATCACACATGACGCGTGACGCGACGCGGTGTGTCGTGATTCTACTGCATGAACTGAGCCTAAAGGCGAAGTTGTGTGTATACGCGGAGGGAAGTCAGTGAAATATAACCTGTTGGGTTTTGTATGGACGAAAAAAATAAAAATCTGTAATGTTGATTTCTGATCGGGTAAATAAACCGAAAAAAAGATACGAGTTCTCGTAAAATGAACACAACCCCGTCGATATACGACCTCTAATAACCGTTTCAGTCTGTGATATTAGTAATAAGCGATAAAAGTGCCTCGAACGTAAATTATTAACACCTAGATATAATTATTCCATTAAAATATCGAATATTATCAACGGGGTTATGGAGAGGTGCCGATCTAGTCGCGTTACCGATTTTCTATCCACTTATGAATGAGAACAATAATAATTCAACACTTCGCTCGTGTGAGGTTATAGACCCTCAGTGTGTACAAAATTTCGTCGAGTCGATAAACCGAGGGTAACAAAACAGTCACAAAAATGGACCAAATGCTACCGAGTCCGGGATTCAGCATCCCCAGTATCGGTACGCCGCTGCATCAGCCGGAAGAAGATCAACAAATTTTACCAAATGCGCTGCAGCAACAGCAACAACAAGTGCAACCGGTCACGCAAATGCATTCCATGGGCTCCAATATCCACGGAATGCCGATGCTCGCCACCCCGCACAAGACTATGCACACTTACGCCCCGGGATTCGCCACGCCGCAGAGTCTCATGCAGCCCCAGACGCCGGTAATTATATTTCATTGATAATTCGTCAACCGTTATTTTTCTAATCTAATTTTTTCTAATGTATTTTCATATTTATAGCAAAATATGATGTCGCCTATGGTTCAGCCCGCTAGTCAAATAGCCCCACCTTCCATCGGACCCTCGACCCCAGGGCCTATGACGCCGATGACGCCTGCGTCGGCTGACCCCGGAATTTTACCGCAGTTACAGTGAGTTCATTTTGACGCGAAAAATGAATGAAATCGGGTTCATTTGGGTTTATTTTTCAGGAATATCGTATCGACGGTGAATCTAAACTGCAAACTTGACCTGAAAAAAATAGCATTGCATGCTAGAAACGCAGAGTACAATCCAAAACGGTTTGCCGCTGTGATCATGAGGATCAGAGAACCGAGAACAACTGCTTTGATATTTAGCAGTGGTAAAATGGTCTGTACAGGTGCGAAGAGTGAAGAGGATTCTCGACTGGCTGCTAGAAAATATGCAAGAATTATACAGAAGCTTGGATTTCCGGTTACTTACTTTATGTCTTTCAATATTGATTTTTTTATCAATCGTTAGTAACGATTATTGAATTTTTTCTTATCAACAGGCAAAATTCTTGGATTTTAAAATACAAAACATGGTTGGCAGCTGCGATGTCAAATTCCCAATCAGATTAGAAGGACTGGTGTTAACTCACGGGCAGTTCTCTTCCTACGAACCAGAGTTGTTCCCTGGTCTGATATACAGAATGGTTAAACCCCGTATTGTCCTGCTTATATTTGTTTCTGGAAAAGTTGTACTGACTGGTGAGTTTGAGGAGATCAAAGAATCATTCGTGAATATTTTGCCATTTAATGCCGACAATTTTTTATTTTCCAGGTGCCAAAGTAAGACAAGAAATCTACGAAGCCTTCGACAACATTTATCCAATTCTGAAGAGTTTTAAGAAGCAATGATTACCTATTCAACTTAATGATATTTTTTTATACAAAACGTACAGACGGATAGTCCAATAGTATTTTTAATTTAACGTTCAGACAAGTTGCTAACTCCTGCAGCGATGTACAGAACCTCACTGTGCTTGTTAATCGTTAATAAGAGGAACTGGCATTGTAGCGACTTATGTTATTTCACACACACACAAACACACATGAAGCATTATCCTAAAACTAATTAATTAATATGTTTTTTGTGAATCCTTATTTATTGTGGAAGGTTTACTGCAGATACCTTGTACAGCACGAACCGTGTATTATGAACAATACTTGAAGTAAGTTAACTAACACGTGGTTTGACTCGAAACTGTAGTTTTTCTGAGAAGAAAAAAAAACTACAAAATAAAGTAGAGTACATCAAACTGTTTTGTAATTCATCACGTATCACGGATCAGGTAGAGAGATAATATTCACATCATTGTGAATCGAGAATCCAAAAAATATGAAAACTGTTGTCTTCTTTCTTCATTTTTCGTTTCCACCTGCTTTGCTTTATTATTTTGAATCAGCATCTGAGCATAAATTATAATTGACAAGACTTTGAATTCGAGTTGACTAATAATTTGTTCAATGATTGATTCTTACCACTAGCTTCTCGCAGTTCCTGTTCTACTTCTTCTGTGGTTTCGACTTCTCCAATTTCTGGAACTGCGGATTGTTCTGAAAACTCGATTTCCTCATCTCCGCCCATTGCTAGTTCCTGTTCCAATAATCTTTCCTCTTCAACCTATGGGATAATAATGTTGTAATGTTGTAATTTATTGTTCCGAGACAATGCTAGATTTGGAAGCTTGCAAATTGCATTGCTCCCATCTACACGTTTGCAATACCTCCGAGTGTTCGATTATCAATTGATGAGTAAGTTCTGTAAAAACTGCAGCTGCGCTCTCTCGTATAACATTTTTCATTTCCTCGTCAGTGTCGCTGGGTAAATTGCTCACGAGATGATCCATCGCGGCATTAACGCCCTCCGATGCCAATATGGCGACTAAAGTATCTTGAAGACTCTCCGTTGTCCCTGTTTCTTCGTTAATCCCAATATTGCGTAGTAATTCGCCAATAAGTTGCGCCGCCTCTTGCGGGATCATCCGAATCTCCTTTGTCTCTGTATCCAGTCTGTATGACGACGAAGCGATTATGAATCTCGGAAAGATAACAGTTCATTTGTAATCCTACCGGAACACGATTTCGTTGATTATTTCCCGAATAGCTTCGCGCATGGCTTCCATATTTTCTGGGTCATCCTGCGGGGGTAACGATGCGATTATATTATCGATGCTTCGTTCGATTCCAGCACGTAGTTCCTCGCGGCTTCCACCAATTGGCAAGTTTGAGATTACTTCTCGCAATATATCGCCTCCGACGATTTCATCCTCGTCTCCTAGAGACTCTTGAATAATTCGCGAAAGCAAGTGGTGAACCTGTAATGTTATTCATTATGAAATTTCAACACAATGCCCAATACTGTCAACGGACCATTGTCGCTGTATCGTCGTCTTGATATTTCTCTAATTCTTGAGGGACTTCGTGTTCTTCGCTATTTCTTTCTCCGTAGATTTCTTCTTCGGCATCCGCCTTTTCGCTACCTTTATCTCTGTCATCGTCATCTTCCGTTTCTTCTTCGTCTTCCTCGCCTACGGATAGATTTGTCATTTTTATCGATCAGGATATAATCTATATGTAGAAATTATTTTTACCTTCAGCTTGCAGTTTGGTCGGCTCAAGCGTCATGCCTTCCCCAGTTTCGACGTCGATCACCGCCATGGTTTTCTTGTCCGTGTCTTTCTTCTGTTTCTTTTTGTTCAGTTTGTCTTTCTCCTGGCAATTTATCGGTGGCAAAGGCCTAGACTTTAAACTCAGATTTTTAATCTCATTCTGCAACAATTCTTTCTGTTTCATCTGACTCTTGAGTACGTTTTCCAGTTTCTTGAGATCTCCTCGATACTCTGAGTCTATTCTCGACATCTCTTCCTTCGTGTGAGCGATAAAATTCATTCAGTGATTTCAGGACTAGATAAATTAATACTAAGATGATATGATTAGCGCTGATTATTCTTACTTCGGATACTGGAACACGTTTCAAGATCTTTTTTAGCTTCAACTGTTCTTCTTCCAAGATTGTTAAGAAACTTAATTTCTCTGTGTTATCTTGAATCACACTTTCCAAGGTTTTAATTTCCTCTGCATATTTATCTCTGATACCTAGAAAGTTGAAAAGAATATATGTAAGTGGTAAAACAAAACTGAATGTAAATTAGAACTTGGTCTAGAATTACATTTAATTTGGCCTTCAAATACCGGAACCATCTGAGTGAGACCGACTTTGATGTCGTAAATCATTCGCCTCAGTACTGCTTCGTAAAGAGCATTGAGCGAGACTTCTCGACCAAACTTTTTTATCATTTCCTCTTTTATGCTGCTTTTCAATCTGTTTATCTCCGCGTCCATGTGTTTACAGTCAACATTCATTCGTTGTAGGTGCATGCGATTCTTCCTGTTTCGAACGAGAATAGTTATAACTTCTGTTTCTCATGATATATCAGAATAGTCAATGCTATCGTACTTGTGTCTAGCTTTTTGTTCAGCAGTTTCGTCTCTGAGCTCACCGACTCTCGCATACAAGCTCGTTAATTTAGCTTTGTCAAATACGACGCAGTCGCGGATATTTTCCAAGGATGTTTCGTCTTTGAAATGTTGTAGTTGATGCAGTTTTAATATCACAGTCATATCAATATCGTTGAGTTTACGTTGTTTTTCTTGCTGTAGTATATTTATAAATGGATATAATGATGACACTGTATCGAATATTCGGTCTAAAATATCTCACCATAAAAGCTTGAAGGTCTTCTTGATTACTTTTTAAATCGTTATCGATAACTTTCATCTTTTTCGTGTCCCCTTCGACCTCCTTGCGAAGGGTATCTATAAGCTTTTGCTCCTCCTTAATTTTAAATTCACACTCGTAGCGTTTTTCACGCATTGAAAATGCCGCGAGGTGAAGTTCTCTGTCACAACCCGAAGGACAAATATTCTCATCAAGATGAATCGGTCCGATCTCTCTACTATCTATACTTCCAGCATCGTCTTCTTCCGAGCTACTTTCTGAGGAAGACGACGATGATGACGACGATTCTGTAATTAAATTAACGATCATTAGTATAACGAGGTCTCTGTAAATTTGATTTGAAAGTCCAGTAGTGTAAAGTACCGTCGTCTAATTTTGGTGGTTTATACTTCTTTTTGAAGATTCTTTTCAGAAAGTCGTAAAACTTATTTTCACTGATCATACTCATAAACTCTTGAACGAGTTCCTTTATTTTCGCTTGCATTTTTTGTATTTCTTTATTTCTCTGGTCAATTTTTGTCGTCATAGCTTGCATCTGAAATAATGATTTTATGGTCAGTATATTGAATCGGCGAAAGGTGAAGAAACTCTTACCTTTAGTTTAGCTACGTTCTTCTCTTTTATCTTCTGCGTTACTTTCTCAGTTAGAATTTCTTCCATCGCCTCAAAATCCTTGAGAACGATGAGCTCCTGGTGTAAAGTAAGAACGAATAGTTCCATGTAGACGCTATTGGCTACGATTTCCAGACGCTCTCGCTCGAGTTCGTCCAAGCTCCTATCCAGCGCTTCGTAGCTTTCTTGAATGTGTTCCAATATGCAATCTTGTTCGTAAATTTTCTGAGCAACGCGAGCACGTTTCAATTCCTTTTCCCAAGGTGTTTCGATTCTGTCGCTAATGACCAAACTCTGCATTATATCGCCCGTTACTACGGACTGAGCTCTGTATCTCTTATCTGGCAATTTCATAAACAAGCTACTAAGACTACTCTCTCGTTCGAGCTGAACCGTTTTTTCATCCATCAATAATAATTCGTGTTCCTCGTCTTCTGGATTTTTTACAATCTCCGTCGCGAATCCTTTTCGAGTACGCTTCGCCTCTTTCACCGTCTCCGCCATGGACACATACTTCTCAAACTACGAAATTCGTATTTCATTACATTATTTGAAATTGCTTTACTGAGCAATAAGTTTTTTAAAACCAGGATTGCAGAGTACCTCTAAATTCCTCTCCGGAAACTCGACGTTGTAATCAATTTGTGGAACAAATGGTATTGGCTTGATTCGTTTTTCAGGTATCTCTGCGTGGGTCTTTTTCAATTGGACCACCAGATCGTTGACCTCATTTAGCAAGGTTTCTTTCTGGCTTCGAATTTTTCTGAGTTTATCGTTGAAACCCTCCCTCATATCGTGAGCCTGATAGAATAAATAAAGTCCCCAATTGTCGACGAAACAGTGTACAGAAATATGAAGATATTCTACTCAGCAACGTACCCTTCTCCTAGCATCCAAAAACTGTTTGTATTTATTCAATGTGTTCTCTCTCTTCTCTTTTGGGACGCTAAAATTCGGAGACGTCTTCAATTTATAATCACCGATGGTATCTTCTGCGTGTTCAATCGCGGACAAGTCGTCCGGATGGTTTACACGTGGGTCTGGTTTGCTCGCATACATTGCTTTCCACTGGAATGAACAAACTAATATTGGGTATTTTAGCCACAAGATTGCACTTCACGTGCAACGGCCAAATTCTGATTCGAAGTGATACCTCCAATTGTCGTTCTTCAAATCTAGCTCTTCTGGCACGATACTTTTTCAGCATTTGATTGACCTTAACGCCCAGGCGGTACTGGATCGTCGACGGACTTAAGCCTTTGAGAAAACTTTCAATTCCTAAAACCCGTTGCTTTTCAACAGTCTCCTCCTCACGTTCTTCCACTTGTTCAACACTGAGCCTATGGAGAATTTGCTAAATTATAAAATCTATTGTGAGCCATAGAAACCCTTGAATTTCCTGTGTGTTCACTTTCATCCTGCGTTGTAACACTAAGTTGAAGCCTAATTATCAAATAACGTTTTGTAATACATCTTGACTAAATCATGCGATTGTGTATTGAGTGCAAAATTCATGAGTATTACACTGTTGAATTTTCTCTGCCTGGGAGCTTCTGTAATTCCTGATCATGCTGCAATTCCGCTTCTTATGGGGTAAGAGAAAGGTCAATATCATCGACGTTATAACTATACTTATGTTATGATGAGCAAAATTTCACGTTTCCAATTGAAACTAACATGCTTAGATCTTAAAATTACCTGCCTGCTTGATCCCTTTGCTGGATTCTTTTCTCTACTTCGGTACATGCGTTCAAAAATGATTCATCTAATTTTCTCTCTCTCAATGATTTAACCGAAGTATCCGGTGCCCTTGAAGATAAATCGAATCAGTGCAATAAAGCAACAGGAAAGAATCGTAGTAGCTGGAATAACAGAATACTCGAAAAACCCTCACAGTATTTTACACACTTCGAATGGAAGGCATGTGATTGGTTTGATAAAATGATTCATCAATTTTTCCAGACGTAGCTTACTCTTCTCTACTTTGAACGCTAATTTTCTATGCACCAGATCCATCTCTGCCTCCAGCTGTTGATTCAAATCTGCGGTGATTCTAGGATCCAGTTCAAATTCTTCTTGCGGTATTTGTTGTGATGGGATCAAATTACGGTTCCTGACCGCAACAATAAAGTTTTATCAGATTTTTCGTGTGCTTCTGGGCAGAGTATGCGTCCCGCAATTCAACTTACCGATCCATGATTTTGGCGTAGGTTTCACCAAGACCGCTCAATATATTCAGGACTTCGCTCTTCTTCCGTTTAGCAACAGCCATGATTCTGTTGTACTCCGCCTTTACTATTACTTGCTCCAAGCTTGGGCAGGAGAGTTCTTCAATATCGTCGGCATCTCTTGCCGGCTGTTTCAATAAGAATTGTTTTTTAATCCATCCCTCTTTAGAGTGATTAATTATTCATCGACGATATACCATTGGAAGTGGGGACTCTGCTAATTCTGGACGTAAGTTCGACTCGACAAATTCACTCTCGTCGTTGATCATGAATGAAAACAAATTTCCGTCATGTCCGCAGGTCAGCAGCATCTTATTATCATGACTGAGCAATATCTTCGGTATGTAACCGTTATAATTGTCATGCATTGGTAGTATCCAGTAATCAGACAAGTCTGTGTGGTCGTCTTTGTTCACTCGACAGACACGGATTTCACCATGCTCCATACCGAGGATCAAGTACTTTTTTTCGTTACTGATGTCAGGGAGAATCATGAAGAACAGTTATAAAGTCGAATTAGTTGTCGAAATTTGAAAGCTTACTAAAATAGGTAGCTGCATATCTCTGTATCATCTCCGTCAAACACCATCGTGCTCCCACAAGGCCTACTATTGTCTATCCCTGACGTTGGATCTGGGTACTCGTACATATATCCAGCATCAAATCCTGCCATTGATAGCCATATGGTACCCTGAACTGTGTAACTTGTGAACAACACTCGGTTTGGCACTTCGGGTACATATATTTCAGGATATGGCGGATCGTCTTCGGAATCCACTACCAAGTAAAACAATGTGTGAGAAGATTCTGACTAATGAGACAATGTTTTCGTTTCTGAGTGTTCTTAGTTTACTTAAAAATGCCTCCTCGTCTACTTCGATTCCGGGATTGTTAGCTTTGATTTGTGCCATCTGTTGCATTTTTGTAGCTACTTTGGCCGCTTTCTTTCTCTGTAGTTCGAGATGGAATAACTCCCTACGAATTGTAGACTTGACGGATAGAAACTTGAACGTGCGTAGCTCGCAACGGACAAGTTCGTAAGACACAGTCGTGTAGTCTACAGTCTCGGCTGGCAACTCTACCTCCGCACAGTCGCCTCGTAGACAACCAATTAGTACCGTTCTCGACTGTGGACAGAATGGATTATTCGGTATCGGATCGAGTCGATTTTTGGCATAACTCATTGGATCCATCCGGTCAGATGAATAGCTTACTTGCGCAGGTTTCCAAGTAAAGCAAGTTGGGCTTGACGGGACTTTGATGTAGCCAATTGGTACCAGTACAGGATAAGGTTTAGTTTTCTGCACACAGAATGTGAAAACTGTTGCGTCTTCAGCCCCAGTAATCAGTAAACTGTAATAAGATTTTCATATAGCTGTGAATACTACCCAAGGTTCCAAGGAATATGATGTCAGAATTGTGTGAGGACCTGTTGCAATCGTTCAGCGACATAACAGTGATGGGACTAGAGTGTGGTTTTATGGCTTGAAGAAGCCGGACGTAATCGCCTTTCATGTTCGACTGAGAGTTGGCTCTCTGTACATCTACTGTAATCACACGAACCACACCGCTTCCAAATGCGCACACTAAAGTGGAACCGGTGCTTTCGACCTGTGCAAAAATTCCGTATTGTGTGAAAAGGGTCCCAAATTTCTTTCATCTATCAGATTGGGGAGAATAGTCAACTCACTGAGCATGGAAGCCATGTAACTTGACTACCGATGTCACGAAACTTGTAAACCAGTATCAATCTCTTGGTATGATAGTTATAGATGTGTAGATGCGCGTTTCCACCAAAGGTGGCTACAAACGGGCCCCACGTTGAAACACTCATATCAACAATGGGCCCTGCATGGCACGTCAGGATCTTTTTTGGGGGTGCTGGTACTTCAGAGGTACAGATATCGATAAGCCATAAGCCGCCGTTGCCATCCTGTACAAGGGATCACATTTTATGACATAACAATATCAGCTTCCCAGTATCAGAATAACATCGAAACACTGTGAACACTTACTTGAGCGTACCAAAGTCTCTGATCAGGATCTTCTGTATCTTTTCTCTGAATGCACATGAGCATTGAGCTGTCCCCATCTGCGTCGTCTTCGGCGATTTCAAATTCGTATATGGGTTCAATTTCTATGAACCGATCGTCGTCGGGTGGATCGGCTTGATCGATTGTTTCATAAAACCAAATTCGAATCCATCCATCCGTACCTGATTCATACGGAGCGGGGTAAAATCTTGCGGAAGAGATTATCGATCCGACTACTCACCGATAGAAATCAGATCCCCGTTGTTATATTCAAACTGTGTTATCAATTTATTGTGACAAGTCTTTCGCCCCGTCTTACAAACCTCGAGCTTGATCAGACCTTCGTCCCATAGCAAAATATCACCCCACTCGCAGCCAGACACCACCTTTGATGATTGAATTGTTGATTAAGGAATGAATCGCGTTATGAATACATCATAAAATTAGATTGAAAGGTTCAAGTTACTTTTTCGTCCGGCATGGGATAGACCCCGACTATATCTGATATCTCGGTCTTCCCAAAACGGCCTAGTTCACCTTTTAGTTTGAGACCGGTAAAGGTTTTAGCCATTTTCCAAAACTTTATATGCCCTGATCCACTCGAAGTTAAGTGTCCGGGTACGGAAGGCGAAAACATTACATTGTAAATATCTTGACCATGAGATTTACACCGTAACATTACCGTCGCTTTTTGCCAACTCCATACCGTGATCATATAATCCGGTTCTCCGCCTTGAGAAACCAGCAGTTGCCCGTCGGGGCTACAGTTCCAATTCAGCTATATCATTATTCGTGCAAATTGTGACAAATTTACAGTTAGAGTATATGAGGCTGTACCTGTATGCCAAATGTGAATAAGACCGTTTGGTGCCTCGCATCAGGATGGTGACAATCTCCATGGTTGGCCATTCGTAGATTATAATTGGTGGATCGATTCCATTCTCGCCAATTGCTATATGATTGTATGTTGGATTTTTCTGTGTCAACAGGGAATGGAGATAATAAAAACGCTTGTTTGCTGAAAACAACGAATGGATACTACGCAATATCTGCATTACGTACAGCGATATGACCTATTCCACCACCTGTAGAGCCTCGTCTGAACCATATCTTCCCCTCAGGGATATTAAAGAAATTTATGAAATTTCCCGAAGCAAAAATCACTGTATTTGGATCCGCTACGCAGAGATTGAAGTGTCTCCGACAATCGTACGCGTATGAGTGACTGAGAGACGTTAAGAAATTTTATACACGTGCCGTAACACATTTTTCCAGAGTTTCAAAAGGATACTGGAACTCTAAAATGTTTGTAGGAACAGATCCGTTCTTCACTCTAATCGGGCCTGAAACGTAGTCCTCACTACTGTAGTAGACGATACGGGTATCGTTGTCTTCCCCACTCTCTCCTGGGTGTTCTAGACCTTCTTGCCAATCATAGCGATACTCAAATTCCATTGAATCATAGCCACCGATAACATCCTGCTGCTCGGCATCCGTGCTGGCAGACAACGGAGGGGGCTGCATTTGGTCCCGATCAAATTCTACTAATCGAATAAAATACGGAATAGTCATCAAGAATACAAATAAACTCTCAATCTGCTGCTTCGAATTCCACTGCACCTGGCTGTTCCCATTTTGCTGAATCTATCGCTTCCTGTTGATCTCCTTTTGCAGAAGTTCTTGATCCAGAAAGCGGAAGTTCCTCCGGTACGTTAGCTTCCTTGGTCTCATCAGCCTCTTCTTCCCCAACATCCGGTGGCTTGGGTTCCATTTTGCTCTCGTCCGCTTCATTTTCGGTATCTGTTGTAGTTTCTGCTACCTCTGAACCCTGATCCGTTATACTTCCAGACTTTTCGCCTCCACCAGGTCGTGGGGTTGGATCCTTGGGAAGATTCTCTGTTTTCTCAATATCATCGTCTGTGTCAGCCATGGTATCTCAATAAGTATAACGTGTTTGGCAGCTACCGAGTCATCGCAATGAAATTACACATTAGGTGTTAGCCATTCCTATTGATCAAACAAGCTGTTGTTGCTATAGTGATCTCCGGGAGGATTTTTTCTACCAAAAATGTAAAGTTGAAGGTAAACTAGCTGTGTTGTAGGATTAATGTGGGTATAAGCTATATGCAAGGGAACGACGCATCGTTAGTTTTTTTAAATCCAATTTATTAATATTCTTCAAATTATCCAGAACATTTTTATTCATCGATTGAGGAAGAATAATTCGTTGTTGTCAAGGTTCATCGCTAAAATATTCTCCCTAACGGCGTGAAAACTATCCGAGGTGATATCGTTCAAAACTTGAGCCACCGAGTCCTCAGTCAATTCTTCATACCGTTCTTCGCCTGATCAGACAAAAAAGTACACATTACTCAGTGAATACTCATTATGTAATCATTATTCAACATACTTTCCATGGACAAGTGTCCAAAGAGCGTGGAAGCAGCTGGAACGAAGCCGTAAGCGCTTTTCACCCTAGAGCTAGCTTTTCTGGCCCAAATATAAATCCGAATATCGTCGTGACTGTCACTCTCCGAATTCTCTTTTGCTCTGGTCATATAAACATTGTGAGCTATGCTGGATGTCTGAAGATGCTCTAGGACGAAGTAAGCCCATGAAATCAGCCCGTCGATGTTTTTGTTTGAGAAAGACGATAGCTTGAGGCAAAATCCTTTGGCTGGAAAATCTACCAACGTAAAAATCGGACCACTGAGCAGTTTCAGTTTCTGTAAATGATTCAATATTTACAATTAATAATTTCATACCTTCAGAATGTAGTTCAATCACAAATCCGCTAGCTAATTAGAAAAATGTACTCACTATAGATTCTAGAGGCATTTCATACTTCAAAGAATACAAATGCCAATGTAAGTGATTGACGGACGCACATCCGTACAGGTCGTTGAAAGTCACTCTTAAGTATCTGGAAATACCACAAAAGTGACTCAAACGTAGAGAATGCAAGGGGAAAACTGTAGCCGGATGAACTCGAACGATAGCTAACAATAGAGTATCAATAATATTTACGTTGAATTACTTAGGAGCAACAGATCGATAGCTCTTTTCAGACTGTACTTGGTGACCCTCTGCGGCTGGCATTTGAATCGTTCGGTAATCAGCAAGCTATGGTATCTCTCGGTGGGGTAAATATTTGCCGCCACGATATCATTCCCGGTGGCGTTTCCAAAGTTCAATAAAATTTCTCGGTTTGGCATTTTGATGAAATTGTACGAGTTTGGATCTGAGGCCGGTGACATCCGGGTGATATCGTGCTGTTTATATTTCGGTTCTCCTTTATCTGGATTCAACTGTAACGAACAATGAACGGAGCAAGTTTAATGATCAAAATAGCAGTTGAGTTATTCAGGATGACTTACTTGGACTAAAAAGCCATGGACTCCTTCCAACACCTTTTGCTTTTTGATATCCAGAACGTATTGGAATATTCCCTTCTCTTGAGCCTTCATCCATCTTTTGGTGAATAGGGAATCGAACAGTGAATTCGCACTGTCGTCCCTGGTCACCACGAAATTCAAATCCTCATTGTCATATCGAAATACTGGAACATCACTCTCATTTATCCTCGACATTCTCCGCTCTATCATCCAGCCCACCCATGCGAAACGTTCGACCTGCAGCTTGCAGCTTCCAAGATGGAATACACCATAGCTCCGACGTTGCACAGCTATTTAAGTGACGTAATTGTTTTTCACACAAAGAAACTGTGTGATAAAATTTTCCTGCAGCAACAACAGCATCAATGCTTCATCCTTATCATGGCTGATGTGTTGATCTGAGGTGACTCGTGATTAGCTTGGATACTGAGTTTGAATCTGGCTTTGGAGACAATGAACTTATGGTGCGATAATTCGTGTGATACTTGAAGAGGAGATAATTCGAGAGAATATTTATTAGTTTCAAACTGTACAGTTAATTTATTAACATTGAACATTTTCTAGCACATTTTTAATCGTTAGTTGGGTAACAATAGTCCGTTACTGTCCAGGTTCATTGCTAGAATATTATCTCTAACAGAGTGAAAACTATCCGAGGTGATATCGTTCAAAACTTGAGCCACCGAGTCCTCGGTCAATTCTTGATACCCTTTTTCACCTAATCAAAGAAAAAATTTATAAATATCTCATGGTATCAATTATTAAACATAGAGTTCATGTTGTTACTTTTGATGGACAAGTGACCGAATAGCTCGCAAACAGCTGGAATGAAGTCGCAGGTACTTTTGACCCCAGAACTGGATTTTCTTGCCCAAATATAGATCCTAATATCGTCGTGATCCTCACTTCCCGAATTTTTTCTCGCTCTGGTCACATAAACGTTGTGAGCTATGCTGGATGTCTGAAGATACTCTAGTACGGAGTAAGCGGATGTGATCAGAGCATCTACGTTACGATTGGGAAAAGACGATAGCTTGAGGCAAAATCCTTTGGCTGGAAAATCTACCAGCGCAAAAACTGGACCTTTGACGAGTTCCAGTGTCTGTAAATAACTCATTAATTACTCGTTACGAGAACGTAGTACATGAACTAGCGATGAAAAGAAAAATGTACTGACAATGGACTCCAGAGGCATTTCACGTTTCAAATAATACGAATGCCAGTGTAAATGATTGACGGACGCATGTGCGCAGAGGCTGTTGAAAACCACTCTAAAGTATCTAGAAACGGGATAAAAGGCATTGAGAACTTGGAACTTCTGATCGGCAGAGCCAGCGAGGGGAAGTATAATATTTACGTTGAATTACTTAGGAGCAACAGATCGATAGCTCTTTTGAGACTATACTTGGTCACCCTCTGCGGTTGGCATTTGAATCGTTCGGTAATCAACAAGCTATGATAGTTCTCTATGGGGCTGATGTTTGCAGCTACGACGTCATTTCCGTCTCCATTTCCAACGTCAAACAAAATCTCCTTGTCCGGTATTTTGGTGAAATTGAATAACGAAGGATCAAAAGACTGCGACATAGAGGCAATGTCTTCTGGCCTGCGTCTTTTCTCTCCTCTGTCAGGGTTCAACTGACAATGAATCGAGTAAATTTATGTACATAACAAAAAATATGTTGAATGACTGATTGATCGTGGAAGAAAACTCACTTGCGCTAAGAAACCGTGAACTCCTTCCAATATCTTCTGCTTTTTGATATCTAAAACGTATTTGAATACTCCGCTCTTCAATGCCGCGTCCCATTTTTCGATCAGGAGGGAATCGAGCGGCGAATTATTCCTGTTATCTTTGTTCAACACGAAATTGAAATCCGTATCTTCGTATTGAAATACGGGAATACCGCTGTCGTTAATTATCGACATATTTCGAAGTGAATCTCGGGACTTTTGTTGGGACGTGTTGAAAATTCAATGTCTTTATTGACAAGCTTATTCACTTTAAATTTGTTTGAATCTGAAGACACGCGGAAATACGAGACAACTTAACCGTTTGTTTGACAGCTGTCAATTTAACCTCGAAAATTTTCCGAAACAAATTTGTGGATCGGCGATATAATTGGTAACACTTCGATATTCTAAATTTCCTAATTGTAAATAAAAAAGAAAACTGGCTGTCTCGGTGGATAATCAATCATCGAGTTGGGCACGTTTGGATTTAGGTTATGTTTTATCACGTCTGAGAGGCCTGAAAAATAAATAATTAAGGGGGTGCTGTACTTGATTTTTACCGACGGAACTGAATCTAGTAAAACTGTACGAAATTATTTTCACGAGTTCATGCCATTTCTTCATTTTCGCGTGAAACTGAAATATTTTTGCATTTATTTGTTCGGAATTGAATGTAGAATTCCGCTACGAATCTATTTTTTGGGATTCAATCCCGTGGGCTAAGATATTCGGAGATATCTGAGTGTCGGTAAAAAATCGAGTAAATCGTTACATATTTCCATCCAAAATGGAATGAAATAAATCTATTAAAACAAAAGCTGGAATTTTCATTCCCCATGAAACAGCTGCCCTGAAATTTATACGATTAATAATCATTCAAGTTCGGAGATTGTTATTCTGCCTATGTAAAAAAAAAGTATAGATAACAGATAAGAAGATACGGAGGATAATAAAATCGGAATAAATATTATTCAACTTATTATGTGTTCTTTTTTATAGGATATTTATCTGATAATAATTACTTATCCCTCGCTCATAACGGAGGTGATTTTTTTATTTCAACAAAAATAACAATTTACATTGAATTGTTTTGTTCTTCTTCTTCTTATCTTCTTTTTTTTAATTTATACTCGATAACGGTAATATTATCGTGTATGTTACAATTTTATTTTTTAATGTAGGCGTGGGTATGCTTTTCGCTCACTTGTTTGTTATTAATTATGTAATTAACAGTTTTTTTTGTGTTATTCTTTTCTTTCCGTTATTTTTATTTATCCGCTTATTCATTTATTTTATCAATAATATTGTTATGTTATGGGTAGGTATTTTTATTTTTTTTTTACAATATGCAGTGTAGAGGATGAGTGTCTCGGTCCGCGTCAGCCATACACAGCCTGCCGCCTCGGCGTAGGAGATCAATCTGTCGATAAACGGTCGATCGATCACGTGCCGTGTTACAATCATATAGGTACACATGTTACAGTAGATTACAACGTCTTCTAGCCTAAAGTTTTTTTTTTCTTTTGTTGTTTTTTTGTATTTCTTATCTTCTTTCTTACATTTCTTTACTTCGATTGAGTGATAGCATAGCATACTCGCTTTCCAATCCAATCCCCCCTCTCTATGATCACGATAATAAATTTTCCTTAAATTACTGCAATCAGCTGAAGTCATACATATATATCAAGTTTCAGTAAATGGTACTGATAAAACATTTCGTTCATTTATTTTACATATTTTATTTAATTGATTTATTTGTAATTATTATAGATATTTTTATTTTGGAAGCATTCGAATTCCTGCAAATAATTTCTTGTTATTCATTTATTTATTTATTTATTTGGAGTAGTAAATTTAGATCCGTAGTACATACATACTGTTGAACGTTATGTTATCTTCATTATTATTATTATTATTTATATTATTATCATTATTTTTTATGGTATGAGAGGAGAGAGAAATTTTGTAGACGATAACGAGAAAAAATTGGATGGAGACACACGTTGTTTACTTGACGTTATGAAATTGAGATTTGTCGAATCATGTAACAAGAATTTTTGTAAGATTCATGCAGTACCTCCTTCAGATTCATAATGTAATTACAATTATTATCACCGATTTTTAATTATAAAAATTTAACGTATTTCGATAGTATGAATTGTAATTTAAAAAGCTCCATATGTTTGTGATGCATAGGTATTCGAAATTACCAATTTCAAATGCCTAGGGGGTTTTGGAGAGAGCTATAGTGAGATAATAATGGTTTGGGTATGTTTCGTCGTGAAAATGCGAGTGTCAATGCCACTGAAAATTCAAATAGACCATTTTTTCTTCTTCCATTGTTACATGATATGTTTGAGGAGTCTCGAGTTGTCGAATTTGTTTCAATTAACAATATTGTACGAAAGCGAGTACTCTTTTCTTCTTTTTCAATCAAATACAATTCGTTATTATTGAGGAGAAAATAGATTCCAACAAGAGACCTGTATCATACAGAATATGTAACCAGACGAACAGCACAAATAGAACATGAGAAATACTCGGCAGATATTATTTTATTGTGTTTAAACGATGCTGACACTCTTCATCCTGGATTTTCTTCACAGTCATAGTCATATTCCACACTTGCAACCACATTGCATACAAAAATTAAACTATATAACAAAAAAAAAGTTGGTGTGTGTGTGTCATTTGTCGTGTGTCATTAAATTAAATAAAATCCACATTTCGTTAATTAATAATCAATCGTTTTAATTGTTGTTTTTATTCATTTATAAGATAACGAAGTCTTGGGAGGGGGTTCCCTAGTCAGTTCGTGGTTTATCTATTATCATTATATATATATATGTGTGTATACATACATACATATATATATTTACATATATGTATATGTATATATATATATATATAAACTTAGATACTACGTTCAACTAAAATTATCTTCACTTATTTTTCCTTACATCTTAATAACTAATATTATGTACTATGTACAACGCTTAAGAATTACATTTTAAACCACATTACCAAAGAAAAAAAAGGGAAAATTAAAATTAAAAAAAAAAAGAATATTTATATATATATATATATTTATATGTTTACATATGTATACATATATATATATAAACAATACAGAGTAGTAATAGAGTTTCTTTTTTATTTCTTAAAACATACTATTTATATCAACGTATTTTTTTTCTTTTAACCGTTTTATGCGACTATTCGCTACATTTCGCACTGGTTTACAATTAAAGAGCATAGTTCTGGTCACGTAGTTTGACTCATTCGAAATAAAAACATACACACTATAATCTTCGTATTTAATTATGTTATCATTATAGTATTATAATATTTACAAAAAAGCGTCTGTATTTATCAACTCGGACATTTTACCACAGTTTCCACGTTGCACTCGCTCCTCGTATATTCATATCTGTGGCGAGTTCAACTCACTTCTTCAATTAACTAAAGGTCATTATGTATATGTACGCAAGGTGCGATTGCGTCGACTTATTTATAGTAAAAAAAAAAAAAAAAAAACGGGAGAGAAAAAAATTCAATCAATCACATGATCGTTTTGAACTTGATGAAAATAATTTCCCTCGTATCCGTTTAACAATGATATTGATGACCTATAAATGACGAATCAAATTTTTCTTTTTGTACAAATAAACTAACTGATTAACTTGAGAATTTTCACGTTCTGTTTTGCTTGTTTTGTATTAAAATTATAACGCCGGCCTCTTTCATTGATAAATCAACTCGTTGTTCCATACGACGAAAAACATACTCGATGGCCATACAGTAACTGACTAAAATTATTTCAAAGACAAAATGTAAGTGTGAATAATAACAACGGAATCGTATAAATATTTAAGGAATGTGGTCTTTCAAAACGTTACAATACTTCTTTTAATATTCTTTTCAATTATCCGTAGGATAACACAAAAATCTTGTTCCCGTATTTTTAAAAAACCGGTCAAAGTAAATGAAAACTGGATATTAATGGCAGAGAAAATATCGAATGGAACACATCTTATTTCCACATGGCTTATCACAAAATTATCGCAATGCAATTTACTCCATGTTGACGATCTAATAATCAATAATCTGATTTCAATCGTCGTTGATTGATTCATTGCCAGAAAAATTATTTGGCTAAAAGGTAACAAAATATCAATAACAAATTTGTATATAAAACGTTAACAGATATCTTATCAAAACGTTTCCACCACTTGTCAATTACCATATGGCCATACACTGATGCGACGAATAACAATATGTGAGATAAGCATCGCATCACACCGTGCGGTAAAAGTTTCACGACAAGAATTTTTCGTCTCTGTAAATTTATCCTATGAGAGACAGTAAAGTCATCGTTATAATTTACTCAGCAGTACTTACTGCAACGGTCATTCTTACTAATTCTATTCGATTCCTCAGTCCTCGTCTGATAGGGATTCATATTGGGCGGAGAGAAGGGGCGCAGGTTCGGCCTGAGTTTGTTCGGCTATAGTTGCAAAGGAGGTCGGTGGTGGGGCTGGAGGTGGTCCGGGATGCATACCACCGAGCGCGCTGTAAGGGTAAATAGTAGGTACAAGAGGTTGCTGAATCTGACTGGCGCTTTCATCGATGACCATTTCACCCCCCAAGGGACTTTCGACTCCCCCTTTTTCCTCCTTCTCTACTCCGCCATTGCCCCCATTTCTATCGACAACACCAACGGCCTTGTCGTCTTCCGACGTTCTCATAACTTCGACAATTTTATTCTTTACATAATCCAACGGGGAAAGATGAGGCTTGTTAGATGGTGTTGTGGCAGTGGTGGTCGTCGTTGTTTCGTAGAAACGGCGTGCGTAGTGATTGGCAGTTGTCTCAGGTGGTGAAACTGGGGCAACCGGATGGAACTGTTGCTTGTTCGCCGTCGGAGGTGCTTGCTGCTGCTGCTGCTGCTGCTGCTGTTGTTGTTGTTGTTGTTGCTGTTGTTGCTGAGCAACACGAATTATCTGACGTTCGTCTCCAGGCTTGGCAGTCTCAGATTCTGGGTTTTTTCTACGTTTCCACGATTCCTCGTGATAACTGAAGCGAAGTACAACAAAATTACACTCAAATTCTGTCC